>PISX010009971.1:0-72651 GCA_004024625.1 Mellivora capensis | reverse complement strand
AATAATCCAATCAAGAAATGGGCAGAGGACATGAACAGACATTTCTGCAAAGAAGACATCCAGATGGCCAACAGACACATGAAAAAGTGCTCCACATCACTCGGCATCAGGGAAATACAAATGAAAACCACAATGAGATATCACCTCACACCAGTCAGAATGGCTAAAATTAACAAGTCAGGAAATGACAGATGCTGGCTAGGATGTGGAGAAAGGGGAACCCTCCTACACTGTTGGTGGGAATGCAAGCTGGTGCAACCGCTCTGGAAAACAGCATGGAGGTTCCTCAAAAAGTTGAAAATAGAACTACCCTAGGACCCAGCAATTGCCCTACTGGGTATTTACCCTAAAGATACAAACGTAGTGATCCGAAGGGGCACGTGCACCCGAATGTTTATAGCAGCAATGTCTACAATAGCCAAACTATGGAAAGAGCCTAGATGTCCATCAACAGATGAATGGGTAAAGAAGACATGGTATATATACACGATGGAATACTCTGCAGCCATCAAAAGAAATGAAATCTTGCCATTCGCAACGACGTGGATGGAACTAGAGGGTATCATGCTTAGTAAAATAAGTCAATCAGAGAAAGACAACTATCATATGATCTCCCTGATATGAGGAAGTGGAGATGCAACATGGGGGACTAGGGTGGCAGAAAAAGAAGAAAAGAAACAAGATGGGATTGGGAGGGAGACAAACCATAAGTGACTCTTAACCTCACAAAACAAACTGAGGGTTGCTGGGGGGAGGGGGTCGGGAAAGGTGGGTGGGGGAATGGACATTGGGGAGGGTATGTGCTATGGTTAGTGCTGTGAAGTGTGTAAACCTGGTGATTCACAGACATGTAGCCCTGGGGATAAAAAATTGTTTATAAAAAAATAAAAATTTAAGAAAAAAAAATTCAGTTTTGGGCACCTGGGTGGCTCTGGGTTGAAGCCTCTGCCTTCAGCTTAGGTCATGATCCCAGGGTCCTGGGATCGAGCCCCCACATCGGGCTCTCTGCTCAGCAGGGAGCCTGATTCCTTCCTCTCTGCCTACTTGTGATCTCTGTCTGTCAAATAAATAAATAAATAAAATCTTTAAAAAAAAATTCAGTTTTTATACATTATACTTGTCAAAGATAGCCTGCTTTGGTGGGTCAATAAAAAAAATTATTTCCAAAAAAAAAAAAAAAAAGGAAAATTCTCTGAGATTGTGTTCAAATGTCTACTAACTCACTCTCATTGTTGAAAAACTTACCCGAAATCCTAAAAACTTGCATTATTTCCTAGAGTTTATATTATAATCAACAGTAATTTAGAACATTTTCAATTAAAATGATATAAAATTATCACCTCTTATTTTATTTCTCAGTTATCTAACTCAGCATTTGACTTACTCCCATGTATTTTTTTTTACCACTCCTTTTAAAGGGAAAAAAAAAGTTATGGTGGATTTTAATATGTCTTCTTTATTTTAAGTTCTCTCTATTTATATTAAGGTAAGATATTTGGGAAGTCATTATACTGAAAGCATTTTAGCGAAACTCTAACAGAAAAATACGCTTTAACAGGGCATTTAAAAAAACCACCAACTAACAAAGTGATTATCTGGTGAAAGAAGGAGGCAAATGAAGAGGAAAAGTGGAGACGGTAACTGTTAAAAGGAAGGGGGTGTGAAACACTTCCAGAGAGCTGCCTCCAGACCACTCTGGCTTGGTCAGTGTTATCATTTTTGCTGTTTGTGTTTTATTAAAGGCTAGAGACACAGCAGGCTTTCTATGATGTAGGGAAGTAGAACGTTCAGAGGTGAGCACAAGACAGGAAGAAAATGACATTCTTGGGCGGAGAAGACATCCCTGTTCAGTGAAGGTTGAGTTAAAAGAAGAATCCTGTGTGCTTCTAAGATGCGACCTGTACTAACGTTGAGTTCAATAAGAACTAGGATGTTTAATATGAACTAAATACACCTCAAGCACTTGTTATCTTAAGAAATAAAGCATCAGGCATTGCTGATGCAAGGAATCTGATATATAACTATGGTTCCTGAAGATTTCCATTTTTTTTAATGCAAACATTCCACTAAATGATTTACATACCAGCAAAAGAATATTTCCATTAATTATAGACCTTAACATTGGCATTGATGTACACTGGCAGAACTTGCTTGGCATTTTAGATCTCCACACAAGTACTGTGGTGGGGAATTTTGTCACTACTCCATAAAGTATATTATATAAAAAAAAAAAAAACTAAATTATTGGGGCGCCTGGCTGGCTCAGTGGGTTAAAGCCTCTGCCTTCGGCTCAGATCATGATCCCAGGGTCCTGGGATCGAGCCCCGTATCAGGCTCTCTGCTCAGCAGGGAGCCTGGCCGCCCACCCTCTCTCTCTGCCTGCCTCTCTGTCTACTTGTGATCTCTCTCTGTCAAATAAAAAAAAATTAAAAAAACTTAATTATTAAAACATGCATGTATTATGGAACAGTATTTTGATTATAGTGACTGAATTAACAATATACTGTTGGTCAAAATTCTTGTTGTTATATGCCCTAATTTTGCAATAATTCAGTCATACATATTACAAAAAAGCTAGTCTGTTTGAATATGGTTATAGAAATGGTAAATGGCTAAGTAATAACTGAACAAGGAATTGAAGACGGTGATAATAATAACTAGAACAGAATGACCAAATTTGGTTTGTGGCTGCTAATAGATTCTTAGGACATTTTTCTTTTTATGTTGCTTTATTTAGCTGAGGAAGGCAATTTTATCTGCTGCTTTTTGGTTGCTAGTAAATTCTCTGAGGGGAGCAAAATCATCAATGATAAATTATCTTGGGAAAAACTGAGTAGTACCCATTAATATTTCTAATTTTTCATAATTCTAGAACAATAAACATATAAAAAGAGTAAAATGATATTAATGGAAGGCAGAAACATGAAATTTTAAGGGCGTATCAACTAGTAACATGATATTTTCTTTAAATTTTTTTTAATTTATTTATTTTTAAAGATTTTATTTATTTATTTATTTATTTGACAGACAGAGATCACAAGTAGGCAGAGAGGCAGGCAGAGAGAGAGAGAAGGGGAAGCAGGCTCCCTGCCGAGCAGAGAGCCCGATGCGGGGCTCGATCCCAGGACCCTGAGATCATGACCCAAGCCGAAGGCAGAGGCTTAACCCACTGAGCCACCCAGGCGCCCAGATATTTTATGCTTAAAATGTAGCATATTTTTCAGACACATCTTTAGGAAAAACAGAATTGTCAAGGATACTCAGAAATAATGTGCTAATCCAGAAAACAATTAGCATATTTTAATGCAGTGTATTTGAATGATATGTTAATATCAAGATATTTACAATACAAAATATTTCCCCTGGGATCCCATAGATTTAAAATAGGCGACGTACTTTCATCTGACATTTAAGTATTTCTCCAGCACTATTATGCATGCTCTTTTCCATAGTTTTGTCCATAAAGTCTCATATTCAAATATGTAATAGAGAACTGAATCTAAAACTATGGCAATCTGAAAAAGCACAACTCAGACTCATCAAAAGTAAGTATTATTTAGTATACTTAAAGTATTATAGTACACAAACTTTGGATTTTGTACCTGGTTTCTTAAAATCATATTACTGATATAAGCAGAATGAATTAATACAGTAATATGAAAATTATTATTACCTCACAAGTACATTTCTCACTGACTCTAAAAATCTTAACTTTTCTCCTGCTACATTTCTTTATTATCCATTTATTTTTTATTTAAATGGGTAATTGTACATATACATTGTGAATACATTTTAATACTCTACATAACTAGAGATTCCATAAATTAAATTTCTGTTTCAAAACAATGCCTAGATGTGAATAAAAATTATATCACCTGAAGACATATACTTCAATGGGTCAGTCATTGCAACCTAGCTCAGGATCAGTCATTCCTACTATTCTTTCTGTTTGGCCCCTTGTTTGCTTTTAATTCAAGATACTATATTGCAAAAGAAAGGAAGTGATCTTCCTCTGCCTAGCTAGATATCTGAGATTGCAAGTAACCTTCATCCATCTCACTTTTAAGAAAATAAAGGATTAATTCATGGGTTTGACAATGGCAAGGTAATTAGAGGAATCTTGGCAAATTAAGTGTATATGTAATGTATATGTAATGATGATATCTATTCTGAATTATGTATAGGCTATTTTAAACTATGTCTTAGTGATAAAGGAAAAATCCTTAACATATAAATAAAAACAAAACGAAAGCAAGGAGTATTTTAATACTAAGAAATCAGCAAATGACTTGATTTCTACAGTCATATAAAAATTAAAAGCTAAACAGATAATAAATCAAATTGATAATAGTATTTATACTACAATCTTTCTCTTTATTACTTTGCATTTCCTAAATTTTTTTTCAAATTGTTACAGGTCAATTCTTTCAAAAGAAAATCCAATACATTTTTCTTAAAAATTTAATTTGCCTACAGATCATTTAAAAGGAGAGGGTAACTGGGTGATGGGTATTAAGGAGGGCACGTGTTGTGATGTGCCTTGGGTGTTATACATAACTAATCAATCATTGAACACTACATCAAAAACTAATGATGTACTACTATACAGTGGCTAACTGAACATAATAAAAACATTAAATTAATTAAATTAAATGTAAAAAAGAAAGTTACTAAAATGGCTTAAATTTAAGAATAAGTTAGATGATGCAATATATGTCATTTGTAATACGAAGGAAAATCTCCAGTGAGAGTTAGTGTTTTTAGGCTAATGTAAGCTTCTGGCTTTGTTTAAATTTGTGTTTATTAATACATTGTGTGAAAATGCAGTGACTCACCTGTATGAAGCAAAATATCTTGAATCGGGATAGAAGTCTGATTGCAGCAAAGACAGAATCTGAAATTAAAAATTACCACATTTATTCAACATTGATTCATCTTTTCCTGGAAAGAATTAAGATGGTTAATATTTCACTGTCATTACATAAAAATGTATATGCTTCTAATATATAAACTGTAGTATGTAAAATTAAAATAGAATTTGTAAAACTATTAATGACCCAAGTGATCTTAGTATTAAAAGGGTAACATGTACAGAGGTAAAGAATGTGTTTAAAAACACTATCATGCGGTGCCTGGGTGGTTCAGTTAAGTGTCTGACTTCAGCTCAGGTCATGATCCTAGGGTCCTAGGATGAACCCTGTGTGGAGCCAGGTCTTGGACTCCTTGCTAGTCTGAAAATTGGCTTGTCCCTCTTCCTCTGCCTCTCTCCCCACTTTTGCTCTTCCTCTCTCAAAAATAAAATAAAATAAAATAAAATCTTAAAAAAAAAAAACCTCACTAACATAACACCTTCTAAAAGGAGTTCACTGGTAGGTATTTATTTAGGCACATAGGAATTCCTTTTCTCTGTTGAACAAATAACAGAGGTGCTATGATTTTTTTCATTAAGATTCTAATAAGCTACCATGACTACCCATATTTGCCTGTTGTTAGATAAATATTCCGAAAGCATATGTTCAAGAATTACTATTATTATTTTTAAGAATGAAGTATGATTCAGAAATATATTTACAATTACAATGTTTCTCATAAAAATTCTACCAGTCATGTGTTTAAGCTTGGTGCATAATCATGGCATAATATAGAGTTCCTCTGTTCAGGTTTTTAAACTATTTTTTCTGTAATGGATTTAGATACCCAGGTCATATTCCTTTTTTTTTTTTTTTAAGATTTTATTTATTTATTTGTCAGAGAGAGCGAGCACAGGCAGAGTGGCAGGCAGAGGCAGAGGGAGAAACAGACTCCCTGCTGAGCAAGGAGCCGGATGTGGGACTCGATCCTAGGACGCTGGGATCATGACCTGAACCGAAAGCATCCACTTAACCAACTGAGCCACCCAGGCATCCCTGCCCTGGTCATATTCTTTATTAGATCCTTCCCCACTCAACTTGTTTAATCAATTTATAAATTACATTTCCATCATCCCCAAACTGTTTCAATTTTCTTTTAGTTCGACAAACAAACTACCTAGATGTCATTCAGTTTCATTTGCAACACCCTTCTGTCAACCATTTCTTAATATGTATGCCCATTTCTGCACCAGTAACAAATATTTTGTATTGCAGCTTAATAATATTTTAGGACAAATTATTCTGTTGCATATTCTTTCTATTATTTTATTTTATTTTTATTTGAATTATATTAATTATGTGAGTGTATTGAGAGAGAATTTAAGCCTTCCATTCACGAACATGCTTGAGATATATTTCTTAAAATAGTAATATGTACAGGTCCTCTTTATATTCCTTGTAAAGTGTTGCACAGATTTTTATATAGGTTTTTACAAATCATAACATATTTAAATGTTGAAGTATAATTTGTTTCTCATTTTTTTGTGGATGCAATTATATCAGACAATTTATACCATTTGGTTATTTGGTCAATGTGTATATAATCATGTTTTATTAATATAATAGGTGATTCACCTAAGGTTATTTTAACTTGCTTCTTTGAAAAATAAAGGCAAGAAGAATATGGGAAGTTTCAACCAAAACTTCCATAAATTATAAAACCAGTCTAGAATAAACACTAAAACATCATTCAAACTGTCAGCCAAACAGCTGCTGTACTAATGAGGAAAAGAGAATTTGACATACAGTACATCTGTATTCCTTTTTCTGATCATAACTCATTAGACATTTCATCTGTTGACACCAAAAGCTAGTTCTATAAACTATGATGGATGCAGTTAAAATAAAATACTAACATATAGTGGTCTATAAATAAAATGAAAGTGTTATACAGAGCTTTATTTATACATAGTAAGATGCTATGACATTTACTTATCGATGGGCTTCATAAAATGTAGTTTAGTCTATTGGAAGCTATGTAATTATGTAATAATTATTTTAATATTAGAAGTAATTATTCAGATGTTACATGTATTTGGTTAATTGCGTTTCCATTTGCTAATGCAGCATCATTATGCTTCTTTCATCAGAACTAGAAACATAATTCATCTATTTTGTAATTTTAGAAAATGACAAAAGTAATCATTCTTTTATTTCAAGACATTAAACGAGACATTACTATAGTTCACTGAACAAGATTTCATGAAACAATGGCCATAGTTTCAACAATCCCAGGTGTCTGCCTTTGAACAAAATATTTACTATGCTGTGTCCTAATGTCATTATCTCCAACATAATAACTTAAAGTCACCCAGGGCTCATCAGCTCAACTAAGCTTCTTCCGTTCTACTGGATACCCTTTACAAATAGCAGTTATGTTTGGTGAACGTAAGATCTCCCAGAAACACTCTCTAATATACAATTAAATGCTTATATGATAGGGTTATATTTGAATGACATATTTATATAATATATTTATATTAGTCTCTCTTAGCTTGGCTGCTATAATAAAATACCATGTACTGAATGGGTTAAGCAACAGACATTTGTTTCTCACAGTTCTAGAGGCTAGGAACTCTGAGATCAGGGCACCAACAAGTTTGAGTTCTGGTAAGAGTTCTCTTTCTGACTTGCAGATTGTTGACTTCTCGCTGTATCCTCACACAGCACAGAAGGAACCTCTGGTGCCTCTTTCTCCTCTTATAAGGATACTGACCCCACCACGAGGACTTGACTCTTATGAGCTCATCTAGACCTAATTACATCCCAATGTCCCATCTCCTGATACATCATTTAGGGGTTCGGGTTTCACCACATGAATTTGGATGGACACAAAAATTCAATCCTTAACATATGTGTTTTCTCTACACTTCCCCATATGCTACTCTTTCATAGGGTAGCACAAGGTCAGTATTTTATATCCCCTAAACTCTATCTAGACCAAAATAAGAAAAAGGTAATGCAATTTAATAAAGTCTCTATGTAGTAAAAGTTCAATGAAATGAATCAATATTCAAAAAAGTGAAATACAGAAAAGACTTCCATAAGAAATTTCAGACTTTGCTTTCATTTTATTACTTTTGGTTATTTTTATCTATTCCTTTCCTTTTTTTAACCTTTCAAAACTAAGATCAGAATTAGGTGAAATTGGAGGAGAATTCCTCAAAAATAGAAAGTGGAGAGACTAGAAATTTTGAAGAGAAAATAAGAGAAATATATTTCATTTCCAGGATAAAAAAAAATGAACATGATTTAGCACCTAAGTGTTCTCCTGTGCAGATGCCACCACCCCATTATCCATTAATAACCTACGAACTCTTATTTATGACTTAGGTGTGGTGAATATGTCTTTTCTTCCATTTATTCAGAGGAGGGGGTATTGAGAACAATGAGAACACTGTTATGGGCTGAATTCCACAACCCCAAAATTCATATGTTGATATCATAATCCCAAATCCTTTAGAATGTGTCCATCTCTGGAAATAGGGTCATGGCAAATGGAAGATGAGGTCATACTAGAATAGGATGGGCCCCTAATCTGACTGGTATCCTTGTGAAAAGGGGATATATAGGCACAGACACACACCAAGAGAATGCCATGTGAGGATGAAGGCAAAAACTGGGGCAATGCAGCAGAAGCCACGGTGTATGCCAAAGATGGCCAGTGATCACCTGCAGCTGGGGAAGGCCCTGGAACAGATTCTCCCCCACAGCTTCCAGAAGGAACCAACCTTGTCGACACATTTATCTTGGATTTTTAGCCTCCAAAACTTTGAGACAATAAATCTTTGTTGTGTAAATCATCAGTTTATGGTACTTTCTTATGATAGCACTAGCAAACTAACACAAACACTACCCTAAATAATATTTAGTCAAATAGGAAATGAACTCACTTATAAAATACTCAGACTTTCTCAGGCCTAAGTACACAGTATTTTCCCCAGGTTATGGGAATATTTTGGCGATGGACTGGCACTAGGTTAATTTCACTTCTATGGCTTAAAACATTTACTAAAGAGTTTGGTAAACAGTTCAAATTCTAACCTTGATTAGTAAAAGAGGAAAATATTTTGATGATAAATATCTAATTGCTTTCTTTTTAACAATTTATACCACTATGCCCAGAATCGAATATGTTGGTCACTTTATATAAGCTACCATAGTCAGTTCACTATTGACCAGAAAATCTTTAATATGAACTGAGGAGTGGGATCCTTGGAAATATTTTATATTCACATTTGTTATGTTTCGTTCTATGCATGAAAACACTAACCTATTACACAACAGTGATCTACAAGCAGATAAGCCATAATACCATGGTTTTTACCAAGGTTTAGGGACTAATCTGATGCTGAAACTTGTCCTGAAGACTTTTAAAACAATGTAACAGATCTTAGAAGCTTTGAGATCACAAATAATTTAAGACCTGGTTTCTTTGTAAAATTCTGCAGTTAGAAATAGGATCTGTATCGTAGAGTTTAACTTGCTGCAGTTAAAATGAAGTTAAAAGTTAATAACCTATATATTTTTAAATTAATCTAAAATAAAAAGCTGCAAAAATTATTTTCATGCAACATAACAACACGTACCACCATAGTCTCTGGCAGTTTTGAGAATCCTGACCTTTTGACTTCATGAGCTTCCTATGTGACAACACGTTTTAAGATTTCACGACATTTTTGAAAGCTGTTATATGATAGCCTTCTGGACTGCTTTAAAGAAACACTGTTAGCACTTAAAAAAATCTGTCTAGGGCAAGATAGAGAAATATTTATGAAAATATATTTGAAAACAGAATTGTCATAAATCACAGTTAGTATTTCTTTTGAGTTGGCATTGCATGATCTTCCTGATGGCTTCAAATTGTTAGTGTAGCTTACAAAAAAGATTGATTTAGCCACTGTCTCTGCACTCAAAGCTCAAAAGTGACTCAGAAAAGATACATGAGTTAAGTCTTTTTTACTTTTATTATTGACATTCCTATTATTGACATAGGGATGTCAATAATAAAAGTAAAAAAGACTTAACCGAAATATATCATAGTCATTATTTTTTTAAAAACTCTCAATAATAAAAAAAAAAAATTAAGATTACTATAGCTGTCCCAAATTTAGTTTTCAGCGTTTCAGCCACATGTAAATAAAGCCCAGTTCCTGGTGAATTTCTATAAAAAAGAATAACAAAAACAACAGCAGCAAAAATAACATGTAATGATTTAAAATGGTAAAGAAGAACCAAGGAAAATCAAGGAGAAACAGTCAATTCAATGAACGGGTCAGAATTCAGGTTGGTGTGGCAATTACTTAGGACATTATCTCCTGATATTATTAATATGCATAATCATTTTAACTACAAAGTTATGCCTTTTGGTTTATTCTTTTGTGGAATTCATTGTTGAAATAGTGTATATTAAGGAAAAAAGCATACAACTTCTACCTGTAGGATCTTTTAATAATGATTGAATGAATAATTGTTTCATTCCGATATGTTCCCCACCTTAATATGTGGGACTGGGCTCTTACTTCGTTGAAGAGAAAAACATATAAATAGGAAAAACACTATGTTTGTCATCTCCAGTTGTGGAACAAGTTATTCAAAAATTTAGCATGTCAAGACAACCGACTTTTTTTTTTCTTTTTCTTTTTTTTTTTTCTTTTTGGGCTCACAGTTTTCGTGGTCCCGGAAAGCAGGCACAGTTTTGCTGTACGTTTCTGGTTCAAAATTTCTCATGAGATTGCAGGCAGGCTGAAAACCAAGGCTGTGGTTTTTGTCTGCAGCTGGACTGAGAGAGATTGTGCATCCCTGCTCACATTCCTTAGTTATTCGCAGCCTTAGTGTCTCCCATGCAGGCATCTCCATGAGGTTCCCTAATGGCACTACATGTGGCTTCTCAAGACAATGCAAGGCAAAGTAGAGAGGATACCAAAGACAGAAGCCACATCTTTTTATAACTTAACTTCTATATGATGTCCCATTAATTCTTCCATATTTTATTTGTGAGAAGTCAATCCATAAGTTTAGCCAACACAAGGGCCGGAAGGATTAACAAGTGTGCCAGCAGATGGGGATGACTAAGACTAACTTTAGAGCCTGTCTACCATGGCCATGTATATGTCCAAAAGTTGTAAGAACTTCAGAAAAATAAAGGATACAGATATGTTTTAAAAATAAAATTTAAGGGGCACGTGGGTGGCTAAGTTTGCTAAGCATCTGACTCTTGATTTTGGCTCAGGTAATAATCTCAGGGTTTGTGAGATGGAGTGCTGGGCGGGGCTCAGTGATGGGCATGGAGCCTGCTTAAGATTCTCTCTCCCCCCTCTCTCTGCCCCTCCACCCCACTCTCTCCCTCCCTAAAAAAAATATTAATAGTAAAATTTTAAAAAATAAAATTTAATGTTTTTACTAATGAAAACAGTGCACACACACATTATATTACATTTTATAACATTCTATGTTATATAATTTATAACATGTTGTAAGAGCTTGTTCCTTTAGGACTTTAAGATAACTCAGCAAAGCACTAAGAGGCTTATTTGCATAAAGGACAAGGCTAGCTATGGAATTCATTTAAGAAAGACTTTGGAACTAAAACAAAACAAAACACAAAAGGACTTTGGTACTAATGAGTCTTAAGAATTACTAATTACAGGAGGTGCCTGTGTGGCTCAGTTGGTTAAGCATCTGCCTTCAGCTCAGGTCAAGATCTCAGGGTCCTGCGATCAGTGGACTCCCTGCTCAGCAGGGAGTCTTCTTCTCCCTTTCCCTTTTCTCCTCCCCATCTCTCCTATCCTCTCTCTCTCAAAAAAATAAATAAAATCTTAAAAAAAAATTATTAACAAAAACAATAATTAGAGTTAGAATTTGCCCTCTAACTCCAAGATCAAAGTACATAAGGTAGGAGTTTGCCATGACAAAGAGAGAAAATCTCTGGAATTCACATTGTTTTGTGTTAAGAGATAACTTTATTTTCAGCATTAAAATGTTTCTTAAATTCCTCTAACGAGGCATGCTATCATTTCAAATATATGTACAGAAGGTGCTGTAAAAATAAAGGTTGCATTTGACTCCCCAGGAAAATAGATATCAAAATTAATTATTATAATTTTCACATTTACATCTGACAAAAGGAATTCTCCTTATTAGAGATTAAATGTGTTAAAATTAAAATAGGCAGAAGAAAATCATCCAAGCATCCATGTGTGAAAAAAGGACTACTAAAGAACTTTTTTAAAAAATGAAAATCTTCATAACTCATCTCCAAGTATTAAACATTAGAAAATAATTGCATAGAATAATTAAAAAATAATTTTGTGATGTACAGCGTTTCAACTCAGCCATAGCATCCATGTGTGAAACCACAGAAATATCTGATCGTAGGTGCAATAATTGAGGAAACAGAGCTCCCATGTATATTTCCTGAGGGGAAAATGATTAAAAAATTAATCCACCAATTTATAAGAATAGACAACAGTAAAGAACTATAAAATGGAAAATTATAGTATAAGAGGAAATATAATAGACATTGAAAGGAAGTAATATTATATTCTATCTGAATACATGTTTATTAATGTGGAGATAAATGACTAGAGCCATAAATAGTTGGTTTTTTTTTAAGATTTTATTTATTTATTTGACAGAGACAGATCACAAGTAGGCAGAGAGGCAGGCAGAGAGAGAGGAGGAAGCAGGCTCCCTGATGAACAGAGAGCCAAATGTGGGGCTCGATCCCAGGACTCTGGGATCATGACCTGAGCCAAAGGCAGAGGCTTAACCCACTGAGTCACCCAGGCACCCTTCCATAAATAGTTTTTAAATAAATATATGGGAAATTAAAATGAAAAATTTAATATTAAAATCTGGATATGAAGCCTCACATATTGCCAATAAATAAAAGAATTTTGGAAGGACACAGGAAATGAGAATATATGTGTTTTGAAAACACATTGGTGGTTACTAATGTCTTCTCTTTGCAATTAAAAAATATATAATCACAGGTGTAATAAATTATAATTCTCCTATTTGAAATAAATATAGAAAATGATTTCCAAATTGCTAAAGTAAAATAATAGAAAATAGTTTAAGAAAATCTGCAATCTTTTATTTTGCCAATCCATTTACATTTCTTTCTTGGCACAGCTAATCAATTTCAATTAACAAATATACTATCACTAAATGTGAATTAAAGCAAAACAAAACATTGTTTAGTACATTCCAGATCATTAGGTTAAAAAAAATTAAGTCACTTTTTGAGTATACAGTATAAAGAGTAAAAAGCAAATAAAAATCAAGAAAGCATAGAAACAAAAAATGTGATGTTTAAATAATATACATACTTTGTCAATAAGCTAAAATGAATTTAAATTTCCTATTAAAATAAATAAGTTTGGTGAATCATCTTGCACTGTTGGTGGGAATGCAAACTAGTGCAGCCACTCTGGAAAACAGTATGGAGGTTCCTCAAAAAGTTAAAAATAGAACTACATGGAACACCTGGGTGGCTCAGTTGGTTAGGCGGCTGCCTTAGGCTCAGGTCATGATCCCAGTGTCCTGGGATCGAGTTCCACATCGGGCTCCTTGCTCCGCGGGGAGCCTGCTTCTCCCTCTGCCACTCTGTCTGCCTGTGCTCCTCTCTCTCTCTCTCTCTCTCTCTGACAAATTAAAAAAAAAATAGAACTACATTATGATCCAACAATTGCACTACTAGATATTTACCCAAAGAATATAAAATACTAATTCAAAGGGGCAAACATGCAAACATGCACCCTGATGTTTATAACAGCACTATCTACAATAGTCAAACCATGGAAATAGCCCAAGCATCCATTGCCTGATGAATGAATAAATATATGTCTTCTTATTTATCCATATATTTATATATCATATATATATATCATATAATATATCTATGTATATATATACATAGATATATTATATGATATATATATACATATATATATCATATATTTATAATATATATTATATACTTATAATATAATTTATATTAAATTATATATAAATAAATATAAATATATACTTATATATTATATATATACAAATAAATATAAATAAATAATATATTTATATATTTACATATATATATATACATACACATGATGGAATATTACTCAGCCATAAAAAATTGAAATCTTGCCACTTACAATGACGTGGATAGAGCTAGAGAGTACAATGCTAAGTGAAATAAGTAAGAGAAAGACAAATACCATATGATTACAGTAATATGTGGAATTTAAGAAACAAACAAACAAAAAATGAGCAAAGTGAAAAAAAAAGAGCAAGTTGGAGGCAAACCAAGAAACAGATTCCTAACTATAGAGAACAAACTGATGGTTACCAGAGGGCAGGTGGATAAGGGGCTAGGTAAAATAGATGATGGAGATTAAGGAGTATACTTGCTATGATGAGCACTTACTGTTGAACAGAAGAGTTGAACCACTATATCAAATACCTGAAACTAATATTATACTATATATTAACTAACTGGAATTCAAATGAAAATTTTTAAAAAATAGAAAAAATAAAAAAATAATAACATTAAGCTCAATGGCTTCAATAATAAAGACATTTGTAATATATTGAATTAGAATATTTAAGGTAATAACAATACAGAAAACATTGAATTCTGCCTATAATGGATAACACTGTAACTGACCAGCCCACCCACCAATTAAAACTAGAAAAACTGGAAAAAGTAAGAACACTGTTATTTGAAGTTATCAATGAATTACCCACAGAACAACTATTTCAGGAGCCAAGATTCTGAAAAGAAAAGAAAGACATCGAGAGCAAGAAAGTATTTGGTTTCATTTTATCATCAAAATATTTACTAATCCTGACTGAAGAGAGTCTAAGAAGTTGAAAAAGTTTACAACATTTTTATACATTTATGTGGACTTCAGAAATGGAGTTAATGACCCACCAAGGGAACCAGGAATCTGGTAAACACTGCAGGGTTCTTGAAAAGCTTTGGAGTAACATTGAAAGCAAAATAGACCAACTTACCCTAAAACTCAAACCAATGAATAAACTCATTCTTCTATTTGATAAAGTATACCTTTCTCTACCCTAATTATTTGCTAAAATCTAACCTTGAAGAATATAATCTCATCCAATAATTAAGATAAACTCTAAAGATTTTTTGTATTTATCAATCATATTTCACCCTATATACCTAATTGAAAACAATCAGATTTTTAACAAAAAGGTAACCTACTGATTGGAGAAAATATTCACAAATGATATATCCAATAAGGGGTTAATATACTAAATATATAAAGAACTTATACAAATAAACACCAAAAAACTTCAAATAATCCAAATAAAAATGGGCAGAGGACCCGAATAGATATTTTTCTGAAGAAGACACACAGATAACAAAGAGACATGAAAAGGTGCTCATATCATTAATCATCAAGGAAAAGCAAGTCAAAACCAAAATAAGATAATACCTTACACCTGTCAGAAAGGCTGGAACCAAAAAGACAAGAAGTAACAAGTGTTGACCAAGATGTGGAGCAAAAGGAACACTTGTGCACTATTTATAGAAATGTTTTAAACTGGTATATCCACTGGGGAATACAGTACAGAAATTCCTCAAAAAATTAAAAATAGAAATATAACATGATTCAGTAATTCCACTACTGGGTATTTATCCAAAGAAAATGAAACCACTAATTCAAAAAGATACATGCACTAATATATTACTGCAGCATTATTTATAATAGCTAAGATATGGAAGCAGCCCAAGTGTCCATTGATAGATGAATGGATAAAGGAGATGTGGTATATATTTGCAATGGGATATTACTCAGCCATAAAAAAGGATAAGATCTTGTCATTGGTAACAACATGGATGGACCTAGGAGATATTATGGTAAATAAATAATATAGAGAGAAACAAATACCATATGATTTTACTATATGTGGAATCTAGAAACTAAAACAAACAAATAAACAAAAAATAAAAAGCAGAGACCAACCCATAAATACAGAGAACAAACTGATGTTTGCCAAAGCGGAAGGGAATAGGAGGATAGGCAAAATGAATAACAAGAAATGGGAGATACAGGCTTCCACTTATGGAATGAATAAGTCATGGGGATAAAAGGTACAGCATAAGGAATATGTATGTCAGTGGCACTGTAGCAGTATTACATGGTAACAGGTGGTATTTACACTTTGTCATGAGCCTAGACCTCTATAGACTTGATGAATTACAATGTTGTATACCTGAAATTAATGTAACATTATGTGTCAGTTATATTTAAACAAAAAATAATAATCAGTTCTAAAAAGTATGAATAGATCGAAATAGAAAAACAGATAATACAAACCCATATGAAATTAAGATATTTAGGCATATTCAGTATTTAAAATATTTTGATTAAATTGTTCAAGAAAGTAGAGAATAAAACAGAATTTGAGAAGAAATATGGAAGTCATAAGAAAATCAAATATAATTAAAGTTAAAAACTCATTTGCTTGATAAAATATCAGATGGGACACAGCTAAAGAAATATTTAATAAAGCAGAATATAGGTGAGGACAAACTAAACTGTCATACATAAAGTAAAAAAAGAAAAAAAAAGGAAAATAAAGAAAAAATATCAGATCTATGTGGGACATGCCAAATCATAATCATATATGGGGTTAGATATCTAAAAGCATAGAAAAAAAAGAGAATTGTATAGAAATAATAGCAGGGGGGAAAAAAGCCAAACAACATTCCAGAAATTATATCATATTGTTGTTCTTCCTACAAAGGAAAATTTTAGTTAAAAGAGAAAAAATATTGAGAAAAGAATATATATTTGCAAATATCTTAATTAATTGAAAGAAGGTAAGATAGGAAATGAAACAGAACATATAGCAGAAACAAAAACTGAAAATGGAAAAGAGAAACTAAAAAAAAAGTGTAGCAATTAAAAAACAAAAATAAGAATATGAGGGACATCTGGCTGGCTCAGTCAGAAGAGCGTGGGACTTTTGATCTCAGGGTCATGAGTTCCAGCCCCACGTTGGATATAGAGATATTACTTAAATAAATAAAACTTTACAAAAATAAGAATGTGAACTTGTTTAATATATATTTGTTTATATTGAATATAAGCAGACTACTCCAGTTAAAGGACAAAAATTAATCTCACTTAAATTTGGAAATAAACAAACAAAAAAAAATGACCTCATTGTTACAGAGAAGAGATTGGTAGTTGTCAAAGATAGAAGGTGAGGGTTGGGTAAAAGGATGAAAGTGGTTCAAAAATACAAATTTCCAGTTATAAAATAAACAAACCCTGAGTATGTAATGAATAGCCTGGTGACATAGTTAATGCCATATTGTAGATTCCTAAATAAATAAAAATAGTTTCACAAGAAAAAATTGTAACAATGTGTGGTGATGGATATTAACTAATTTACTGTGTGAACATTTTGGAATATATACTTATATCAAATAATTATGTTGTACAGCTGAAACTAACATAATGATACATGCCAATTATTCCTCTTTAAAAAAGGGGGGGGGATGAACATCCAGAGATCTCTCTCTCCATGCATTCACAAAGGAAACTCCATGTGAGGACACAGAAAAAAAACCAATTGTCTACAAGCCAGAAGGAGAGGTCTCACCAGAAACCAACACTGCTGGCACTTTGATCTTGGATTCTAGCCTCCAGAATTATAAGAAGAGGAAGAAAAAAAAAAGGCAGTTGTTTAAGTCACATAGACTGTGCTTTCTTGTATAGCAGCCAGAGGTAAGTAATAATACAAGTGTCTAAAAAGAGATGTCAAATTGGCAGTTGGACATATGGGGCCAAAGTTCAGGAGAAAGGTCTGGTCTAGAGATATAAATGTGGGTATCACCATCAGAGAGATGGTATTTAAAGTCATGAGGTTAGAAGAGATTGCCAATAAATGTAGAGGAACAGAGATTTAAAAAACATGACAAAAGACCAGACCCCATGACCCTCCTATGTCTACAGATTGGAGATACTAGGAGCAATCAACAAAGACTGAGAAGTGGTCAGTGAGATGGAAGGAAAATCAAGAGAGTAAAGGGTCCTAGGAACCAAATGAAGAGGAGAGAATGGTTATATGTGTCCAGTGCTGCTGATGGGTTAAATAAGTTGAAAACTGAGAAGTGGCTGTTGGATTGAGCAATGTGATGGTCACTGGTGACTCTGACAAGACCATCTGATTTATTTTGGGTACCCTGATGATGAAACAAAAGGGAAATCAAATGGGTTCTATAAATATCATTATTTTTCAGAAAGAAATTTCTTAATTATTCACAAATTTTTCTGGGAATTTGTCATGTAAGCTCTTACGAAAGAAGTATTAGGTAATAAAAAAAGAGACAAAGATCAGAATGGATACAAAAATAAATTAAAACAATTATATGTTGCACTTAGAGTAAATACTTTCAATATGAGAATATAAAAAAGGCTAAAAGCAAAAAATTTTAAAAAACCATGAAAACATAAAATACATGAAAGCTGTCATAGCTATTTAACATGAGACAAAGTCAACATCATGACAAAGGCACCACTAATCATTAGGAAGAACATTTTGTAATAATATAAGGACTGATCCATTAAGAAGATAAAACACCTCTAAATTTAATGCACATTATACTATAGTCTGAAATACATACATATATTGTGTGTGTGTATGTGTGTGTATATACATATATACACATATTGTGTGTATATATGTATACGTGTACATGGATTTTATATATATATATACACACACACATATATATATGTGTATTGTGTGTATAAAATTTTTAAAAAGAGGAATTTGACACATCCTCATTCATAATGGATAGTTAAAAATCATATATCTCACAGGTGCCTGGGTGACTCAGTTCATTAAGCAGAAGACTTGATTTTGGCTCAGATCATGAACTCAGGAGTCCTGGAATCAAGTTCCATGTTGGCCTCCATGCTCAGTCAAGATTCTCCATCTGCCCCACCCCTGCTCTCTCTCTCGCTAAAATAAATATTTAAAAGTAAATCATTTATCTCAACAAGTGATAGAACAAGCAGAAAACAACAGAAAGGCCACAGAAGACTAGAAAAACGTCAACAATTTGTTCTAAATTACACATAAAGGACACTACGTCCAATGAACATAGACTGAAAAAGATTTTTATAACCTTGGGCGATATTTACTACAATTTACAAGTTATATGACTTAGCATAAATTTCAATACATTTTAAAGAACTGAGTCATATAAAGTTAGTTTTTTAAGCAGAATGAAATCTAAACAGAAATTAATTTTAAAAGAAAGTCACCAAAACTCCAAATGGGAAAATTAGCAATATATTAAAAATAAGCTAGGGGCAAAGGAATAGCTTAAGATAAATTTTATTGAAATAGCATATTAAAAATGAATATTAAGAATAAAAGGACATATGAGACATCTGAAAATATAGCAAAAAACATATCTAGAGGAAATCCATGATCTTATATTATTATAGAAAAGGAAAAAAACTGTAAATCACTAATCTAAACATATAGGCTAAATGAGAAAAGGAATTGAAAATGAACCCCCAGATATGAAGGATTAAGTAATTTTAAAAATGAATGAAAATTAATGAAATAGAAAATAAATATAAGCCAGAGGATCAATGAAACAAAAGATAAAGTTTTTGTAAAGACTATGAAAATGTAAAGCCTTGGGGGGTGGGAACACATGAGCCAAGAGAAAAATATAAGCATAAATAATCGATATAAAGAATAAAAACTGCAGTATCATTACAGATCCTACAGGCAATAAAAATACTAGGGTATTATAAAGACATTAAATCTTTAAACTTGATAATCTAGAGAACAAAATACATTAAAAATGCCATAAGATATACAATATGTATTTGTAAATTAAAAGCAATAAAAAATACTTCTGATATAGAAAACTATAGGTATGGATCATTTCATCATTGAGTATTCTAAATATTTCAGGAAAAATAGCTTCAAGATCATGCAGCATCTTCTCGATAATGGAAAATGAGAGATGTGGTCTAAATTATTTTATATTGTCAACATAAACTTGATCCCAAAATTGAAATAATCAATAATAAGAATAGTAATTCATAAAACAATGTCTTGTAAATACTGATAAAACCATCCTAAGCAAATATTAAGCAAAGCGAATTAACTAATATTGGAAAGTTTAATAGATTACAACCATATTTAATATACTCCTGGAAAGAATGGTTGGTATAATTGTTAAAAATCAGTCAAAGTAATTTATAGTATTAATAGAGTACAAAGGGAGAAAATCATATGATAATCTCAAAATATGAAGGAAAAATGATTTATAAAATGTAATATCTATTCAGAGGACTTCCAGGAAAGATGACAGAGTAGGAAGATCATAAGCTCACCTAGTCCCAAGGATATAGCTAGGTAACAACCAAATCATATTGGTGTAAATAATCCAGATAATAAGCCAAGGACTGGTAGAACAGAGTCTCCACAGTTAAATATAGAGAAGAGGTCACATGGAAGAGTGCAGGAAGGGCAGATGTGAACAGAGCCTAAATGGACCTGCATGACTATAGCCTGGAGGGAAGGATGCCTCTGCAAGGAGAGGAGAGAAAAAAAGACCCTAGCATGAAGCACTCTGGGCATAGGAAACTGTCATAGGGAAGATTAATCCTTATAACATTTGGCTTTGAAAACAGAGCTTTTTCCCTAAGATCAGGAAAAGACAAGAATGCCCACTATTCCACTTTTATTTAACATACTATTGGAAATCCTAGCCATAGCAATCAGACAAGAAAAAGAAATAAAAGGCATCCAAATTAGTAAGGAAGAAGTAAAATTTTCACTATTTGCAGATGACATGATACTTTATATAGAACCCTGAAGATTTTACCAAAAAGCTACTAGAACTGACAAATAAATTTAGTAAGGTCACAGGGTATAAAATTAATGTACAGAAATTGGCTGCATTTCTGTACACTAAAAATAAAGTAGCAGGATGACAAATTAAGAAAACAATACCATTTGCACTTGCAAAAAAAAAAGAATGAAATACCTAGGAGTAAACTAACCAAGGAGGTGAATGACCTGTACTCTGAAAACTATAAAACCTATAAAAGAAATTAAAGATGACAAAAACAAATGGAAAGATATTCCATGCTCATGTCTTATAAGGCTAAATATTGTTAAAATGTCTCTACTAAAAGTAATCTCTACATTTAATGCAATCTCTATCAAAATACAGACAACATTTTTTCACAGAACTAGAACAAATAAAATAATTTTGTATGGGACCACAGAAGACCCCAATAGCCAAAGTGATCCTGAAAAAGAAAAAAAAAATGGTGGTATCATAATTTCAAATTTTAACATATACTACAAAGCTGTAGTAATTAAAACATATGTTACTGGCACAAAAATAAACACAGAACAAAAAGTCCAAAAACAAACCCACAATTACATGGTCAATTAATCTTCAACAAAGAAAGCAAGAATATGCAATGAAGAAAAAACACAGCTCTTGAACAAATGGTTTTGAGAAAACTGGGAAACTATATGCAAAAGAATGAAACTAGACCACATTCTTACACCATTCACAAAAATAAACTTGAAATGGATTAGGGACCTAAATGTGAGACTTGAACCCATAAAAATCTTAGAAGAGAACACAGGAAATAATTTCTCTGACTTCAGCCATAGCAACATTTTTCTAATTTTTTTATCTCCTGAGGCAAGGGAAACAAAAGCAAAAATAAACTAGAAGGATTAGATCAAAATAAAAAGCTTCTGCACACCAAAAAAAACAATAAAATTAAAAGACAATCTACTGAATGGGAGAAGATATTTGCAAGCAACATCTCTCTGTTAATAACCAAAGTATATAAAGAACTTTTACAACTCAATGCCAAAAATAAATAAATAAATACATACATACATAAATCCAAATAATCCAGTTAAAATTGAGCAGAAGACATGAACAGACATTTCTCTGAGGGAGACATACAGGTGGCCAACAGACACATGAAAAGATGCTCAACATCACTAATCATCAGTAAAATGCAGATCAAAACCACAATGAGATATCCCCTCACACTTGTCAGAATGACTAAAATTAAAAATAGAACAAGTGTTGGCAAAAATGTGAAGAAAAAGGAACCCTCATGAACTGTTGGTGGGAATGCAAACTGTTGCAATCACTTTGGAAAACCGTATGAGGGTTCTAAAAATAGAATTACCCTATGATAGAATAACTCCACTACTGGGTATTTATCCAAAGAATACAAAAATACTAATTCAAAAAGATATATGCACCCCTATGTTTATTTTAGCATTATTTACAATCGATAAGATATGGAAGATGGGGGGCGCCTGGGTGGCTCAGTGGATTAAAGCAAAGCAAACTAAAGTATAAGCTGTTTCCCCAAGACAAACTCTTCTGTATTCTATGATTACAGAAGAACTACAGTGGTCTGCTCTCCTCTCAGAACCCACAGGAGCATGTCAGTCAAAAAATGTAAACCACTTGCACAGAGCTCTCACTTGGTCTTTTAAATCACCACCAGTCCCATTGATTTAAATTACCTATCACTGAAAACTTCCATTCTCCATGTCAAATGCTACCACCCTGTAAAGGCTCACACCATTTTATGCCTAAATTTCTGTAATACCATTTTCTTATGTAGCATTTTGTTTCCACTCTTGCCCCACCTCTCACACTAACAGTAATTCACTATTTTGTGAACTTTTAAACACATATCTCTGATCACATCACTCCCTTTGCTTTAAAATCCTAATGGGGGTGTCCACACATGGTTTAAATGCCATCTAAACAGGTCACATGGCTAAGGAAGCCCTGCATTATCTGGACACTGAAAACTTTTCAAACGGAACACTTCAAAATACTCCTTCCTGCCATCTTGCTGCCGCCTCACCCTCCAAACTCCTCTCTTTGACCGTATGGGTTTCCTTTGAGATGTCTCAACAATTGCTTTCCCTGCAGGGATTTGCAAAATGAAATTTTAACTTGACTCTCATATCCTTGCATAGCTGACCTCTACTCCATATGAAGAGTAAGAACAACTCGTTTTAAAAAGACTATCTGGGAAGGCATTCTTGAGGACTCAGACCGGTAAGGTTGCTCATCACACGCTCTGTGGAACACTGTAGATCATTATAGCATTCAGCACATTTGTCATCACTTTGGATGATAGGTTCCAGAGTAAGATTCTGTCTGTTCAAAACTATCCTAATATAACTTGTGGCATTTAATTAATATTCTACAAAGAGTTAACCAGCACAGTCTGACAAAACTATCACAATGAAAGAAATGTGTCCTTTGCAACGTCAACATCTACAATGCATCCCAGCTTGCCCCGCTCAGAGCCACCCAATGAGTCCTTTTCCCTCCAGAAGCTCAAGTGCTCTTCTTCACAATAGGGCACTGAAAGTTTCAAACATTTCTCACTTAAAAAGGGACAAAATAACAAGCAAAACAAACAATAACCTTCTTTCCCGGGTAAATAAAATACTGATCCTTTCCTTACTTCCTTAGTCATCCTCTTATATATTGGCTAAACTTAATTTTTCTTCCTATTCTGACTCTTCATGTTTTTATTTTCATAAAATAAACACTATTTGATGCTGTTGTCCTTTCCCCTACCTGCCTTATTTTTAATCTAAAGACAAGGGGAATTAAAAGCAATTAGTTGTTATTAAGATCAATCATATAATGTATACATGTAAAATTGGAGAAATAGTAACAGAATAATTTTTAGGTCTTATCAGGCAATCTCTTGTTTCCACAGGCCACTCAGATGCTGTTCACCTTCTATAGGCCAAGGAAAAAATTCAGTTAATAGCCACAATCCAGGGGTGCCTGGGTGGCTCAGTGGGTTAAAGCCTCTGCCTTCGGTGGTCATGGTCAGGTCATGGTCTCAGGGTCCTGGGATCAAGCCCCGCATCGGGGTCTCTGCTCCTCAGGAAGCCTGCTTCCTCTCTTTCTCTCTGCCTGTGTCTCTGCCTACTTGTGATCTCTGTCTGTCAAATAAATAAATAAAATGTTTTAAAAAAATAGCCACAATCCAAATAACCACTCTGAGCCTATAGATTTTTTTTTATTTTTTATTTATTTGACAGAGATCACAAATAGGCAGAGAGGCAGGCAGAGAGAGGGGGGGAAGCAGGCTCTCTGCTGAGCAGAGAGCCCAATGCGGGGCTCAATCCCAGGACTCTGAGACCATAACCTGAGCCGAGGGCAGAGGCCTAACCCACTGAGCCACCCAGGTGCCCCAGATTTTTTTTCTTTTACCCTTGATTTATGGTTGTCTAGTTAAATGATCTAAGTTTCCTACGTAGCAGGTCAAGAACAAATATTATTGGGTATATCTTAGTATTCATTTTCATTTTAAAGCAGAAATCCCCCCCCCATGTTTTCAGCCTATTCTTTTTATTTAAAAGATTCTAGCTCTTATAATGGTCTTATAATAATTATTGGTATGCAATCTTCCTTTTCCTAACTGGCCTGGAGTTTTCTAGGACCTCACACTGTATACATTATTGTTTAAATGTCCTGTGTTTTTTTATTCATTTACTAAACAACTATTCTGGCCACTATGCTAGGCACTGGGGACAGAATGTCTTTTCATATTCCCTGAAAAGATACGATTACTTGTTCTTTTTTACTGATGCAGATCTGCATGAATAACCACTCAACTTGCTTTGAACAGACCCTTATGTGAAACTGCATGAATCCCTAACAAAATATTAAGAAATAATGACTATGAAACATTAATAACCTAATGGCCATAAGCATTAAGCATATTTTAATATTTGGAATACATTATTATTCATTAAATAATAAATTAATTAAAAGAGGTAAAAGAAAATAAGGTACAGCTATCTAATTACTAGTGAAAAATTTCACAAATATCTTTTATTTGAAGACAAACTTCAGTTTAAAATTATATAAAGAATTGATTCTTTATCTGTTTAAAATTATTTTCACGGGGCACTTCAGTGGCTCAGTTGGTTAAGCATCCAACTCTTGATTTCAGCTCAGGCCATGATCTCATAGTTATGAGATCGTGCCCTGATCCCTGATCAGCTCATGCTAGGCATAGAGCCTACTTAAGATTCTCTCTCTCCCTCTGCCCCTTCCCCCACTCACAAGCATGATCTATCTCTCTCTCAAAAAAAAACAAAACGAAAAAAACAAAATGATTTTCAATGAACAAAAAGGTTTGTGTTTTATGAAGGAACTCCTAAATATTCTTAGAAAATAGAGTCAAGAGTACATTTTATCGACAAAACTAATCACCATTACTAACATTTATAATAGGTACCATTTATTAATATTTCCTAAGCACCATTATTACTTTTTTCAGATATGTTACCTCATTCAATTCTATTAGAAATCCTGAGAAGTTTATTCAGATTTTACAGATCAAGTACATGAGATTTATAAAGCTTAAGCAAGTGACACACCTGGTAATTGAACCCAGGTCTATCCCACTTCATAAACAACAATCTCAATAAATATACCACATACAGGGATCCAAATATTTAGTATCTCTATAATTTAGGTGATTGGTTATCAATAAGCATTAGCTTAAAATTAATTTAAATTCTGAAGATTAGACAAAATTAGTTATTTTCTGATGCATCATACCATTTTTTAAATAAAATAAAACTAACTACATGTTTTTATATGAATAAATTATATCTAGTTATGTACAGAAATAACTAGTAACAATAACTGACTCTGGAAAAGGATTAGCATGGCATAAAGGGGATTCACTTTTGAGTTCATAGTCCCTGGACCTTTTGAGTTTTGATCTATGGCTATTTTGTACTTATGGAGAAATTTTAAAAATTACATTAACAAAAAATGGGAAAAAATTTTAAACTACTGAATTTAAACTTTTTCTAGGGCACCTGACTGGCTCAGTCCATAGAACATACAACTCTTGATCTCAAGGTCATGAGTTTAAGCCCAACTTTGGGTGTAGAGCTTACTTAAAAATAAATAAATAAATAAATAAATAAATATATACACACACACAAACATATATAATATTATACATATAATATTATATTATACATATATTATAATAAAAATATTTTTTTTTTAAGATTTTATTTATTCATTTGAGAGAGCGAAAGCACAAGTCAGGAGGAAAGGCAGAGGGCGAAGCAGACTCCCCACAGAGCCAGGAGTCTGATATGGGGCTTGATCCTGGAACACAGAGATCAGGACCTGAGCTGAAGGCAAAGTTTAACCATGTGAGCCACGCAGGCACCCTAAATTTTTTCTATTGATCTGATCATTCATACTGCTAACATAGCTATATGTTATTATATAAATGATAATAATATTATATGAATATAATGATATTTTATAGTTTTGCCTGAAAATATACAGAAAATTACTAGTAGTATGAGGACATAGTAATGCAAAACAACATATTTGAATCCCTGGTAAGTGGTTTGAGTCTCAGATATCAGCAATATTTACTAGAGAAAATCATTTAATCCCTGAACTTGTTTGTATTTTTAATCTGTAAAATGGAGATAATACATCCTGCCTTTAGAATTTCCATTATATTCAATGACATAAATTTATATAAAGCATCTGATGCAGGGCTGACTATATGTTAGATGCTTATTGTGGCTAACAATAAACATTAAATAAAAACAGTTTTTATTTTTCTCACTGTGGTAACTTGAGAGTCATTATCATGGTAGTTTGATTAACAAACAAGTCAAAATAGTTAATTATGAATAGATTACTATAAAGTATTGATAATTATTAGAATGCTACAAAACCAAATATGTTTGTTATTTTTCCCCTATTCATAAACTCAGATCATATTGCTTTGCTTTAGATATATCGTTCATTTTTATCAGTAGGTAACATTATGAAATAAACATACTAAGCCAAATTCTATCATTTGTTTTTCATATAAAATTCACAATAATATATGTATACTTTTCTGCTTTGTAAAGAAGGAAAAACTGGGGCCTTTGACTTTTATAAGAAAACCAATTAGATAGCTAAAATTATGCTACAGACACACATCATAGATATATGCAACAATGAATTTGTCCAAAATTGCTATTTTTATATTCTCAATGAAAATCCAATTTCCATTTTAATTAAGTTTTCTGCAAATACCATATACATATATGTTTTAATATTAAAATCTATGCAGGTTCTATTCTGTTGGTAAAGTTAGTATTTTTATTTATGTTATATCAATTCTGTCTATATTTTATAGTTTGTCCTTTGTATAGAAAGGTAATGCTTTTAACTGGCTAACTATTGGGCACACGCAATTTACTTGTTTTGTCAGTAACAATGGAAGTGTTGCCCTGAGCAATCTTAATTCATACATCCAATTCTTTTCGTGACAGCATACTTTTTTGAGATATGAAAGTTTATAAGTCTATGACCAGAGAAAGTAATCATGCTGTTTGTGATTTAGCCAGGTCTTCATATCAGAAATGAAAATAATTTAAGAGTGATAATGAAATATGTTATAAAAACTGTATTACTTAGGAGTTTAATCAATAGCAGAGATAAAGATGCTTTACACAAATTAATAATATTTAAGCTGCATAAAATAAATAAATATAAAACAGTAACCCCTGGTTATTGAGAAATAATTATTTGTTACTTGGAGAGGTTTTTTGTTTTATAATTTACTTTTCAGAGTACACATAAAACTCTCAGATTAGCAGTATTAGTTGTTCTAATTGTTGCTATGTTGCTTTCCTGCAGGACCAGGATCTTTAGATTAGAGGTTATTGACTATATTAAATAATCAAAACAAAGCTATTTTATTATATTCTCTATAGTAAAATTGTTTACTGTATTTCATTTATGCATTCACCTAATAAAATTATTGAGTCCTAAGTAATTATGGAAGAGGTAAATATGAACTAGACACAGATTTGTGGGTACAGCAGGACTGTGAGTATTAAAAATATTGGTGTACTATTTATCTTATTAGAAATATAACTGTCTAGGGGCGCCTGGGTGGCTCAGTGGGTTGAAGCCTCTGCCTTCGGCTCAGGTCATGAACCCCCAGTCCTGGGATCGAGCTCTGCATCAAGCTCTCTGCTTGGCAGGGACCCTCTTCCTCCTCTCTCTCTCTCTCTGCCTGCTTCTCTGCCTACTTGTAATCTCTGTCTGTCAAATAAATAAATAAAATCTTAAAAAAAAAGAAATATAACTGTCTATGCATAGATAACCAAATTGATTTATATAAATAAGTTATTGAACATTCTATCAAGACAAGAAACAGTATTATTCAATACAATTACCATCAGCAGAAACAAATAAACAAAAACCAAGTAAGGGTGAAATCCTACCATAGCATTATATTCTAAAAGAACAATTTCTCCAGGGTCTGACCTCATAAAAAGAATTTCTTGAAATAAGCTGAGAGAGCACACAAATAAGAAGAATGACCAATATTACATGAAAACAAATGTTTACAATGTGTAGTTCAGTTTAGATAGTAAAAGTTCATAAATACATCCAGTGATGGCAATTGCTTACATTCTTCCAGTTAAAATTCCTAACAAGTTTCACTTCATAGGCAAAGATCAACTAATACAATTGCTTGAAAATAGAATGAAAAAATTAAATTTATTCAGTTATTTATTTGACAATTTTATTAGTAACTCTGCTTTGTTTTCAGCACTCTTCTAGAAAGCGGGGTTATTTGGGTGAATAAATTGACAAAGCCTCTACTTTGTCAATAGAAGGAGCTTACCTCCTATTATGACACAATAGTAATAAATATGTTAATATTTATTAATCTATTAATATGAATATTAATAAATTTATTAATGAAATACATATATTAATAAAGTAATAAATAAATTAATGAATAAATGGCACCAGGGAATGACCAACTGATGCAGAGTAAAGAGAAAAAGAGAAGATACTTAGATCTTTTACTTAAATATTTTGAAAATCAATTTTCTCATGTTATAATAAGTTCAGATACTTAAGAGAATTTGGGAAGATACTAATATCATTTGGGAGAGGATTATCTTTTGACCTCAAATATTAACAGAGCCGTACTAGGGTGAAAATAAATATTTTATACAATTCTGAATGAATTAATATTTTCTCAGTATTTATTCATCAAATTGTGATATTATTATTTCTCGAATTGATGTGTAGGATTAATATGTTGGAATATGCAAAATTTTACAAATGTTAGGGAGCAAAGGTCTATAACATGGATATGCAGTATCATTTGAGGTTGAGGAATATAGAAAATAACATATATTTTTTTATTTTGGGAAAGTATATATATATATAAATATAGTAGTAAACTACACATGATATAAAATCATGTTGTACACTTCAAGTATTTACATTTGTCAATTTTTTTTCAATAAAGTTTTAAAAGCTCATTAATTAGCAAACAAGAAAAAGAAGCAAAAATAGATATAATATTCATTAGTTAGACCTACTTGGTACTTAAATAGTTACATTAATAATAGAATTATTTCACCTGAAGAGAGGAATTTTGAAAAGACTGATATCCAATTGCCAGAACTCAGATGAATTTTATACAGATTAATAAATATATATTTGAATAAATTTGTTTATATTACTATTTTATAATTCACAAAATTTTTTCTATACTAATAACTAAACAGCTTTCAAGATGTTCATTGAAGTGGTTGTTTTTAAAATGATGAGAAAATACCAAGTGTTAATCATGTCTGTGATTAGTATTTTACAGACTACCTCAAAATTAATTATCTGAATTCTTTTTTAATATCAGAAGGAATTGTGGGGTGCCTGGGTGGCTCAGTTGGTTGAGTGTCTGACTCTTGATTTCAGCTCAGAGCATGAGCTCAGGGTTGTGAAATCCAACCCCATGTCAGGTTCCTAGTTCAGTGGGGCATCTGTGTGCCTGCGTCTCTCTTTCTCTCTCTCTCAAATACATAAATATTTAAAATAAATATCAGAGGCAATGCTTTTGGGGCTCACTCTGTGTCAACTTTAACTGGCTTTGTCCATCAAATGTGATAATGTATTAATGTATAGTAAAAACATTAATTATCATTTACATGATCTTCATCTCTTTCATTTAATTTTATGTTCCTATTGTATCTGATATTCTAAATTCCCAACATGGCTTACTCTTGTCCAAGACAAGACAATCATTTTAAACTATTGTAAAAATAAATAAATAAATAAAGCTACACTGTTTTCCCATTATAAACAGCCTTATTATACTGTTTAGAGTGAATCTATTAAATTGTCTTCAGTTCTTTCTGATAAGGTAGTCATTAATTCATGACCTAGCATTTATCAGAACATTTAAAAGCTTCATAAAATAAACTGCTGTATTCTAGACTCTCAGAAAAGCATTCTATTGTTCCTTTCTTCTCATTCACTGGAATTGGAGACCTACTATTACAAAAACAAATTTGCTGTTCTGAATATATTCTACCATATTAAGGGCACAGATGACTAAGATCTCTAAAGAACTTCCTATGCTACTTCTATTCCATTTATTCTCACCACTGATCACCTATAAGTTCTATGTATTTTTATACTCTTGGGAAATAGCTTTTTGCAACTATAAAATGCACCTGTGTCCTTCAGAAGTATTAGCAATTTTTCTATGAATTATGCAAGGGTCTGAGATACCCAATCCAGTGAAATTTAATCTTCAGTGATCCCGTCTTTGTATCTAACGTGCTTTATTATAAAAGTCAGGATTCTTACCATATTTCTTTGGTAATAATTCATAATATGGTATTCTAAAACACAGTTATAATAGGAAGGAATATAATATTTTCTTTAGCCACATATGAACACTAAAGTCTGGAAATATGCTAACACAAAAGGAACAAACCTTTTTTTGTTAAATCATATCAAAGTCCCAAGGCAAGTAATTTGTTAAATTTTGAAATATTAAGAGGTATTTGACTTGTATAGATGAAAATATTGTATCTGTAATCATATATAGAATAGCAGACATTAAAATTTTTATTTTTATATTATTTAGATTCACTTTTGCAGAATTTATATGGATTTGAACATGTCAACTTATTTATTTCCAATTTAAGAATTTTATTAATATTATCCTTTTCCTTATAGTTTTTATAAGATTAGAATATTTATTAAAGTTTTTTAGTACCTTGTCTAAAATAAGACTAATTATGTTTTTGTTTTTTTTCTTTTTAGTAGCTTTTGAACAATCTTTTTTATAACATATATCTTATGTATGAATACTATATTTAGTTTATGAACCATTCACTTAAACTTGAAATATGTGTATGCTTAGAAATAATAAGAAACATAAATCTGGTAAAATATGAGTTTACATGTAAAACGTTTGAAATACATGTGTCTGTCTATCCTCTATCATCAATGAGACAATTTATCAAAAAATAAAGTTTCTCAAAAGGTTAGCTGAGAGAAAAGAAAAATGATGCTATCATTTGAAAGAGGCATTTGAATGTAGCAAGAAAAAGCAAATACAGAATGTTAGGAAGGTCCAAGTGATTATGATTCATCATGCCCTATATTCTTCCTTCCAACACTGTGGGTGAAAATTTCAGTTAGGTAAGATCTTTATTTCAAGGACACAAAAGTATCAAGGAGCCACTGTGTAATGTATAGATTCCTGAAAGAAGGAAACAAGCCTAATATAATAGTCTGAATAATCTGAATTTGGGCCCAAATCTAAGGAGAGGAATTATAATTCAGTTGGGTCAAGCCTGAGAATTCTTGTCTCTCTCAAAGACTCAATACTAAGACCTACGAAGTTAAAGAAAAAAAGAGAAAAAAAATCTTATTAATAAAAACTTCATATTATTATTATTACAAAGCATCAGGAAAAAGTAGATGAATTCAAATTTTAATACCAGGAGTTTGGTTCTTTCCATTGTCACTTTCCTAAAACTAGAAACAACATGTTGTTAACTTCCTTCGCTTTTTTTTTTAACCACAGACTGTGGCAGTGACCAATTAGTGTCAATCACTAACTATTGGGTTGTACACTGCTTCATGGTAATCCCCAAGCTCAAAGCACAGGACTTCCAGGTGTATTGCCTATTTATCTTTATAATCTTAAACTGCCTGACTCGGTACTAGGGAATAAACTCAACTATCCATGTGTGATTCTTTTAGGAAGAAGTATCTACAGTCTTGTTCATGCCATTTGCTATGCAGCCAATATTGAAACTTATATTGCCTTTTATTAAAAACCACCATTACCTTCTTTCATTTAGTTTAGAAAGCATATATGTAAGATGAATTCAGTCCATCCATATTCAAAAAAATATCTCCTGAAATATATGGGTGATAGTTTTTTTTTAAGGCTAGAAATTATAATTTGTTATTAGTTCATGTGTCTAGTTCTCATGCATCCTGGATGGCAAAATCTATTGGCCTATTTTCTTATCCTTTATCATACTGTACTACAGTTTCTAGGATAGCAAAGCTGGCATCTATATGGCTAATGAAGGGCTTACATGGTTAAAGAAGCCTAAGACCAGTATCACAGTCTATCAGGGATCTGGATGTTAGATTAAAGTTTACTACAAATAGTTGCTAACTGTTAAGAGGCCTGAATATTCTAGACAGCCATTCTCTGCATTACTTGATACTTATGACTTGGTACTTATGATACATAATATTAGGATACTGATTACTCAATAAACAAGGAATAACCCTTAGCAAAGCGCTCAAATAAGTACTTGTCCCCTGAGGCACCTGGGTGGCTCAGTCAGTTAAGCATCCGGCTCTTGGTTTCAACTCAAGTCATGATTTCATGGGTTGTGAAATCGAAACTTGCCTTGAGCCCTGCATTGGGTACCACATTGAGCCCCACATCATCAGTCTCTACACTCAGCAGGGAGTCTGCTCTAAGATTCTCTCCCTCTGCCCCTCCCTCTTCTCTCTCTCAAATAAATAAATAAATCTTTAAAAAATAAGAGAAAGAAAAGAAAGTACTTTGCCCCAATCTGATTTTTATTCTGTAATGGAGACAAAGGACCAGTTGGGAGATTCAGGATTTCCCCACCAAATAGTCAAATAATCAATGAGTCCTACTTGGTCCTTTCAGAATCTACTAACCAACCAACAAAAACCTAAATACATTAGCATTCTTAGGTAATTTATGTCTCCAGCTACCCTATTATCAATCACTACTAATATTGGTGGGGAATACTGAAATATTCTAGGGGATTTTTTTCACATTGAAATATAGTTTTTTACTAGTTTGGGTTTCAGAACAATGATAAAATGCTGTTGGAGAGATCAGGAAAACCCTTGCTCCAGCAAAGGGGTGTTTTCATTAGACTGTTTTCTATATCCTGGGAGATTTCTCTTATTCATTGTTCTCTGGCTTACTCTTTTGGGGGATTCCTCCATGTACATACCATGTATCATGTTCCTCCAGTAACATGATAAGCACATCTGACGTGGGTAATTTAGAGAAAGGTCTGAGGGATGTACAGTTTTACAACCTATGCAATGCTGGTTTAAATTTTGGCATCTATATACCTGATTTGCAGGTCTGTCTCCCAAGAATTCCTGAGGCAAGGGCTTAAAAGACAGTGACTAGAATAAAAAGGTAATCAATGATTGTTTCCTTACCATCACTTTTGGATTAGAAAGTGTCCTTTTTAATATCTTATTATATGTTAATCTATGAGTATTTTGTAATCATAATTTTTGCTTCAAGCTGGAAAAAAAATCCTGCATCTACATAGGCTGAACCCCAGTTGAATCAGAACACTGAATTGTAATATAAAACAATGAAGGTATGAAGAGGTCAACAGTGCTACTTTTAAAAATTCTAATTTGAATACTACAATCATTGGTGTGCAGAAATTTTTCATTCTTTTGCTAAAAAGAGAATATAAAGAGGTTTGCACTTAAGGCAAGAAGATCTATAGTTGTAAATGGCAAAAATCTACATTTACTGAATATAACTGGATAAAGAGAGAACATAATGTTATAATAAAATAACAAACTGAACTGTAAAATATGACAAACAATTTTCATTTTAAAATTGTGGTGTCCACAACTACATAGTCAACTAATCTTCGACAAAAAAGGAAAGAATATCCAATGGGAAAAAGACAGTCTCTTCAATAAATTGTGTTGCGAAAACTGGACAAAACATGCAAGGATGAAACTAGGCCACTTTCTTACACAATACACAAAAAAATAAATTCAAAATGGGGAAAGATCTAAATGTAAGACAGGGAAACATCAAAATCCTTGAGGAGAACACAGGCAGCCACCTCTTTGACCTTGGCCACCACAACTTCTTACTTAGTAAGTTGCCTGGGTTGGGGAGGTGAAGATAAGTCTCCTGAAGCAAGGGAAACAAAAGCAAAAATAAACTATCTGGACTTCATCAAGATAAAAAGGTTCTACGCAGTGAAGGAAACAACAAAACTAAAAGGCAACCAAAAGAATGGGAGAAAAGGGGAACCTGGGTGGCTCAGTGGGTTAAAGCCTCTGCCTTCAGCTCAGGTCATGATCTCAGGGTCCTGGGATCGAGCCTCGCACCGGGCTCTCTGCTCAGTGGGGAGCCTCTTCCCTTCCTCTCTCTCTCTGCCTGCCTCTCTGCCTACTTGTGATCTCTGTAAAATACATAAAATCTTTAAAAAAAAAAAGAATGGGAGAAGAAATTACAGGTGACATATCTGATAAAGAGTATCCAAAATATATAAAGAACTTTAAAAACTCAACACCCACAAAACAAATAATCCAGGTAAGAAATGGACAGAAGACATAAATAGACATTTTCCAAAAGAAGACATATAGAGGGACAATAGACACAGGAAAAAATGCTTGATATCACTCATCCCCAGAGAAACACAAACAAAACCACAATGAGATATCACCTCACACCTGCCAAAATGGCTAAAATTAACAACACAGGAAACAACAGATGTTGATGAGGATCCAGAGAAAGGGGAACACTTTTACACTGTTGGTGGAAATACAAACTTGTACAGTCACCCCAGAAAAGAGTATGGAGGTTCCTCAAAAAGTTAAAAATAGAACTACCTATGGTCTAGAAATTGCACTTATACACTAGGAGTTTACATAAAAGATAAAAAAATATTAATTCAAGGAATACATGGCACCCTAATGTCAACAGTAGCATTATCAACAATGGGCAAATTATGGAAAGAGTCCAAATGTCCATTGAGTGATGAGTGGATAAAGAAGGGGTGGTATATATAAACAATGGAATATTACTCAGCCATAAAAGAGTGAAATCTTGCCATTTGCGACAATGTGGATGGAGCTAGAGCGCATTATGCTACGCGAACTAAGTCAGAAAAGACAAATACCGTATGACTTCACTCATATGTAGAATTTAAGAAACAAAACAGATGAACATTGCAGGGGAGAAAAGAAAAAGACAAACCATAAAACAGACTCTTAACTATAGAGAGCAAATGGAGGGTGGCTGGAGGGGTGGTGGGAAGGTGGATGGATTAAATGGGTGATGGGTATTAAGGAGAGTATTTGTGATGAGCCCTGGGTGTTGTATGTAGTAAGTTAGGAATCATTAAATTCTATACCTAAAACTAATATTACACTTGTATGCTAATTAACTGGAACTTATATAAAAATATGAAAAAGAAAACAAATATAAAATAAAATTGTGGTGTTTTCTTTTATTTTAAACCTGAATGGGCAAATCCTAGAAAACACTTGTATGGTGTTTATTAAATTTGGTATATATAAATACATTAGGATTCTAATGTATTTGCTCTATTTTTAATTGCTTATGTGTTCCTTTGTGGTTTTTCATTATAGTCCTATTGCCATTCAAGCAGCTAATTAACCTCTATTATTAGGTGTCTTCTCCACAAAAATACCATTTCCTTTATATTTAATTACCTTTTTCAAATCCCAGAGCCACAACGTTTATAAGATGATAAGGCAAATAACTATATGTGGAGTGGAAAGCATATATTTCACATGGAACGAATGCCTATTTAACATCAAGACATTATAATCTCAACTATTAAAAATAAATAAAAATAAAACCAAGTAACTTAAAAGATCACATTTAGCACTGAATATCTTTCTTACCAAAAAAAAAAGAAAAAAAGTTAGAGAGAAAATAGCTAGTCATTGTATATCTAAAAAGATTTGTGTCCCCTAGGAGTTTGTCATGAGCTCTAAGAGTACATTCAGCACAAAATATTTGCTTTTTTGCAAATTGTAATGTCTATTAATTCCATTTATCAAATACTTACTCTTAATACTGCAATAGTCAAGTTAGAAACTTAGTCACTTAAAATACATAGAAACCCTGCCTATGTATGTAAGTTTTTATATGCAACAAGTTATTTTGCTATTAATTCTGATTGAATAGGAAATGGTAGTAGCCTACCACTATTAAAGAGAATGTTTGATATATAAAACTGCTCATGCAATCATAAAATTAGGCATCACTGTTTTTCCTGAAAATGAATCAATGTTGCTTCACAATATGAAAGTTCTATGAAAGTTAATTGTAATATGAATATTATTTGTAATGATCCATTTGAAATTTATTTCCATTAATAAGACATTTTTATCAAAGAAAGTTACATAATTAATTAATTAATTTATTTATTTAGATCAACAGCCTTGACTACAGTGTAGAGATTTGTTTGTTGGGTAGCAGGTGGAATAATGGGAGTTGGGGGATGCTCTCATAGCAGTCAGTGTGCAGTGATAGGATATAGAAACAAATAACCAAGGCTGATGTATAAAGTATATAGGAGGTAAAACTGATTTGGTGTTGTATCAGACACAGGAAGTGAAAGAGGGCAAGTATGATGAACACTTCCCAGGCTGGCTTGCAGAACTAGATGGAAGATGGTGTTCTGTTAGAGGGCTATTGAAAAAAAATGATAATAATAAGTTGTATTGGAAGGATATGAGTTCAGTTGGTAAGTGGAATCTGAAGAAGTTTTATGACTATCTATCCCAGCTCTGGAATCATGATCATCACATAGGAAGCTTTCAAAAACACTTGTAAATGTTCTGATACAATTTTTTCTAGAATAAATTCCACATGTCAATAATTTTAAAAAGCCTGCAAGTGACCTATTGTTAGTCAACTTTGAGAATCACATCCCAAGGACAATCAAATATAGATAACTAGATATTGTGTAAATGTAAACCTTTATGAATATGCTTATACATCAAAATCTGGGGAAAAAAGACTAGAATATTAAAATATGTAAAAAGAGATTTTGAAAGATTTATGGTAATGAAGAGCATTTTTTCCTAGTAAGAAACCATAATATTAACCCAGAATTTTCATCAATATGTTGCTTCTTTTCTCTCTAGAGGATTTCTATATTAGTTTTTCAAAATATTTTCCTCCATTGGTAATATTGGATATTGTGATTCATTTTACATCACTATCTATCTAAGCATGGAAAGGTCTTTTCTTTTTTGGCATTAACGTTTGCTGTTTTAATTCCCAAATTTTGCTTTCTTATATTTTCTCAATCTTTCCTTTCTTCATTAACTCTTTCAATTATTTAAAAATATTACTTACAGCTTTATCCTTTCCTCTATTGTTATTAGTAAATTCATAAATAAGCTATTGCTTTCATAACCGAATTTTATATCAGATATTGTTTTTGGAAATGCTTAGTTTTACCCAGATGGACTTTTGTCACATTAAGCAAATGGAATTAAATTACTTCAGTTCGTTTTATCCATTAGTTCACCAATTATTTGGTTAAATAAATAAGTTCATATTTGATCAATTGTAAGCCATAACAATTCCACTACATAACAATCAGTAATTTATGACTGTCAGAGAAGAAATATCAATGAAACTGAACCTTTCAATTATATACATATATATAAATATTTATATATACACACCACACACACCTATAATTCTTTGGGATATTATATTAATACAAATATGATAAATGTATAAACTATTTTAGAAAATTTTAAGTGTATGTGTATGTATACACACACATATTTACCAATAATTAGAAAGAAACAGATAATTTAGAATTTTTTATGGGAAATAATATAGATGGATCTATTTTATAAACTAGAAAATGATTATGGAAGCAGGGATTAGATGCCATATCATTATCATTTTTGCATTCCCCATGAGCGATGCTGAAGGAAGTACGCAGTAAACATTCTCTCTGAGACATCAGGGTTCAGGACTAACCTACTAGTAGACTTTTAATACCAATATAATATCATACCATCAACAGCAGTCTCAAATATAATAATTCTTTTTTTCTATTCTAAAATGATTCAAGTCTTGTCATAAAATAAGTGTTCCTGGGACTCCTGGGTGGCTCAGTTGGTTAAGCAGCTGCCTTCGGCTCAGGTCATGATCCCAGCGTCCTGGGATCGAGTCCCACATTGGGCTTCTTGCTCAGCAGGGAGCCTGCTTCTCTCCCTCTGCCTCGTGCTCGCTCTCGCTCTCTCTCTCTGACAAATAAATAAATAAAATCTTTAAAAAATAATAAAATAAGTGTTCCTGTTTGGAAAAAAAATGATTTTTGTAGTATGCACATATAATGATTTACCTGCCTTTGTGAATCATAAAATAATAGAGTATCGAGGTTATGAATATTTCACATACCAGCACTTGTGGATCAAAATATAACTCAACTGACATAATTTCTGAAAAGTCTACATAATTTTTTTCATGTTTCTCACTAATACACTATGATGCAAAGTCATTGGCAATGCAAATTCTTCATCATAAAATGAAAGATTAAATCAAATAAAAATGCAGTGTTAACTTTTAAAACCCATGTTTTAAAAATAAACATTCCACGGTTGTTTATGAGGCATCAAATAAAATAGTCACAGGAGCATCATCATAAATGTGACTTCACAGGAATTAAAGTCATAAATTATTTTCCAAACGTTTAAGAGGCTAAAAAAAGGGATACTAGTATTTGAGAAGGCTAGAAATTGTTGTGTGACAAGAATTTCTAATTATTCTTTAGTCTCTAATGGATTATATTTTTCAAAAAAAGAAATGTTTATTGTCTGACTTTCACCTTAAAAAGAAACAAAACTCCTATCAACATGAAAACATGTTTAATATGCTGTATTCAAATAATTAAACTGAACATATTTCCATGATAGGAAGGGTGTGGGGCTCTATCAACATTAAATACAATGCTTTCTGTTTCTAAGTTGCTCCTCTCTCTACTCCAGTCGTTGGATATTGCTTGATACCAGTATCTGAGTACTGGTTGCCCTGTATACATATACATATATGTATACATATACATATACATACACACACACACACATATATACATACACATATACAGGTATACACACATATACATATATAATATACCTATTTACTTAATAATAAATTTCTGATTTTTTAAAAAAGATTTTATTTATTTATTTGACAGACAGAGATCACAAGTAGGCAGAGAGGCAGGCAGAGAGAGAAGAGGAAGCAGGCTCCCCGCTGAGCAGAGAGCCTGATGCAGGGCTCTATCCCAGGACCTTGGGATCATGACCTGAGCTGAAGACAGAGGCTTTAACCCCCTGAGCCACCCAGGAGCCCCTAAATTTCTGACTTTTAAATGAGAGAAGAGTGTCCAATAGGTTTATATAGTGTCTTATATAATTTTGTTCTGTTTATTTATTGGTCCATAACCAATCACCCTAAAACTTAGTGGTTAAACTATAAAGAAATAATTTTATTACTTCTCACAATTGCTATGGGCCAGAGATTCAAGAAGGCCTTGACTTGGTGTTTCTTGCTTGGGTCTCCAATGTGATTGCAGTCAGTTGCTGCCTGGCAGGAGCTGGAGTGGTGGGGGCTGGGAAGCACTTAGCTGGAGGCTGGCTAGATATCCCTGTCTAGATATAAGCTTCTCCATGTGGTTTCAGCATAGGCTAGTTTGATTTCCCTCTGGGCACGGCATCCTCAGAACATGAAGATTGCTTACTTGTCACCTGGAGGCTTCGAGAGTGAATATTCCAGAGAGCAAGGCAGAAACTTTATTAACTTTCATGACCTAGCCATGGAAGACAGTTCATATCATTTCCAAAGTACTCTATTTATAACAATCAAAAGTTCGTTCACATTCATAATAAGGAAGGTCAAATAATTGGGGCTGCATTTTAAAAATAGAGAGTTTTGGCATTTTGTAAGAATTTTGTTCTTTACTTTGAATACATACTCTATAATATTGAGAAAAATTCCTTCCAGTTTTAGTTTATTTGAATATTTTTTTGCTTCCTTTAATTAGAATGTATTTTAAAATTTCTATCAGCATCTATCAGTATAATAAATAAATATTTAACGTTAACCATGTGCCAGGATCCAAGATAGATCCTGCACACACATAAATGAAACAGGCAAGGTCAATGTCCTTCAGCTGCTGAGACATGCCAACCATGCTGAATCATTTCAAGTATTATTTATAACCACAAACTTCCTGTTGGTCAGAGAACTATCCAACTAGCTTACATTTTGCTGAGCAGTTTTCTCTTTTTCTTGGTCTATTCACCCTTCTCTTCTTCCTTCAGACCTCAAAACTCCCAGTTCTGACTCTCAGTTAATAATCTTGGAACCTATTTTGCTGGGTTGGGGTGGTGGAGGGACGCTATCAGTAGGTATATGCAGTATCATTTCATCATAAAATTTCCCATAAAGCTCTAACTCCATATTCTGTTTTCCCTCTAGTTACAATGGATGAATTATTTCTGCTACTCTCTTTTCTCCTTGATTTCTGTACTAGAACATATTCCTTGACCTACCCAAATGTTATGGTCCTCCAGTTTATTCCACTCTTTCTTAGATTATAAACTTTTTGTTTGTCTATAGGATCATCCTCATCAGAATAGAAATACAGTTTTGTAGTTCTCATTTTAAAATAAATTATATGAATCCATATGTTCTTCCATTTACTGTTCTGATTCTCTTTATAGCAAAACCCTTCAAAAGTCTTTACTAAATTAAATGTTTTAACTTTCTCTGATGACATTCACCTTCGGATCCATAGTAATCTGCATTTTTCCTCAGAGACCACCGAAACTCTTTTGTATAAGTCAGCGATATGTTGCCTAATTCAATAGTCATTTCTTAGTTCTCAGCTTACCTCACTGCAGCATTTGACATAGCGATCCACTTTTTGAAAGATTTCCTTTAAATTTTAAACTCACAGGAGTGGATTAGTTGCTCATCAACTTATTTTGTCCTTTGGTCTACTAAAAATGTAAAGGCTTCAATTTCTTTGATTTAAGTTTCTAAACTTATTTTGGTAAAAAAAAAATAATTAGTTGAACATCAGGGACAAAATGATCCTCATGAACAAATGCATTTCCACTGAAACATGTTTATATGTAAGCCTAAAATGCAGTTAATATTATTCAGAATTTGTTCTCATAAAATCAGTTAGAAAGGTTTCTATTAATATGCTTAACATGATCAGTTTCATTAATATAGAATTATGTATTTGTAAAGCCATGTTAGAATTCCCCTACCTCCCCCATTCATCTTCTACTTGGGAACAAAAGAATTAGTAGTCCTGCAATCCATTTTCTTCCTTTATCAGGAGCAACCAGGTAAAGTAAGAAAGATGATCTAGTCAAAACCCCTTATAAGATGCTAATGATACATCTCCTGGAAAATATTCATGTTATTTACTAGTAGTCTTTATCTGGTCTGCCTAGGTTAGATTATGTTAAACCAATCTGGTATCTATGGATTTATGGGATATGGCTCCGTGAAATTTTTATGTAAGTTATGTGATTATTGGAGTAAAAAGAAAAAAATGAAGGTATCTTATCACTGAGATAGATCCCTTTTGTATACGTTTAAGTACTGCATGGCCACTCAGCAACTTTGTATGTTAAATTTGGGCCAAAAAGCATTCAAACATGGCAAGAAAGGATCTGGGATGTAGCAATCAAATCCTGAACTCTGTGCTTTCCCTATCCATTGCAACTCATACACATAACATTATTGGAATGCTTGGAATTGCTAAGATTTCTGATTCTCACGCATCTGATTTTCCAACCTGGCACTTTGCACTGTTTTACTAACTCTGGTGTCAATTTTTAATTTTGACATAATTTCAAGTCTTCAGAAAGATACAAGAATAGTACAAAAAACTCTGGCACACCCTTTAACTAGAATTGTTTATATTCGCCCCCCCCCATAGAAATATATTTATATACACACATACATACACACATTTGTATATTATATATAAACATATATAGTTCATATGTATTATAGGCTAAAATGAGATACAAAATGAAGAGCAGGCTTCAAAATTTCCTGAGCAGACAAAACCAATTATGCCACATAAGCAAAACTTAATTTAGCCTATTCTGCTAAATAAGTAAAACGTAACTGGGTTGCTGCTTATAAATGCTTCTAAAAATCAAAAACAAAACAAGCCGTTCCCCAAAAATGGCATAAGGTAAGCACTTTTAGCCAAATAACTAAATCACCTGTCACTAGAAAAACTTTAACGCTATAACCAATCATTACAAAACATAAACAGCATCTGTCTTTTCACTGTATGCTGTCCTGGAACAATATACCGGGGTCTCATTCCACTCTTGGTTTAGATCTCTTAGCTTACACAGTGTTTTTATGTTCACAGTAAACTCTTCCTAATTTTATTTTATTTTTTATTATTTTTATTTTAATTTTATTAACTTGCTGTTTTTAGTTTTGCTCCTGTTCAAGAGTGTAATCAAATCAAGATCATATTCATAATAATGACAGTATTAGCCTTTTTAATGTGTTGACATGTATATTTATTATGCAAAAGTTATGGTAAGTAAAATTGTTAGTATTTCATCATCAACCAAAGAATTAGCACCAAAATATAATATAGTCATCATTGTATCATCCAATCTCATAAATTTCAGGGGTGAAAAAAAGCCCATTTAACTTAAGAATGTCCTTGACGAAGGAATAAAATTGTTAAAATTATTAAATCCCAACCTTTGAATATACCTCTTTTTAATATTTTCTGTGATGTAGTGAGAAGTAAGTATAAAGCTCTTCTTATACATACAGAGATATGATGAATGTCTTGAAAAAAAAGCATTTGTACATTTCTTTGAAGTATAAAAACTACCTGTATTTTCATGGAATACTTTTTGCTTGGAAGAATCCATGACAGCCAAACTATGATGATTCTGGCTTGAGTATTTGGCAGATATTTTCTTAAAAATGAATGTATTGAATCTGTTAGTTCAAGGAAATGGGTAATATGTGTTTCCAATGATAAATTCAGGCTTCAAAGATGAAGTTAGAACTGTTGGCAACTTGTATCCACCACTGTGACTTTGACACATTTCCAAAGCTTAAAGACTTTCAGACGAGATCAGTGGTGATATACTATTTAATAATTAAATATATCTATATTTGGAATATCTAAAACCTCAGTTACCATTCATATTTAATATAATTACTGATAGATTTGGAGTTCAGTTTAACATTTATCTATTTCTGTTCTATTTGTCCCATCATTTTTTTTTCTTTTTCTGTATCTCCTTCTCCTGTCTACATTGTTTTAAATGAATATTCTTTATTATTCTATTTCCTCTATGGGCAATTTATTTAATCCTTTTGTATCATTTTTTCCTATTAGGTGTGAGGATATGCATCTTTAATTTATTGTAACCTATTTAGAGTTAATTTTTTACTCATAATTTGAAATAAATACCTTTTAAAGTGTATCTCCATTTACCCTCTGACACACTGTGCTCTTTTTTGTCATACACAGCATATCAACATAAATCTGTATAATATTATATGTGAGGGACGCCTGGGTGGCTCAGTTGGTTAAGCGGCTGCCTTCGGCTCAGGTCATGATCCCAGCGTCCTGGGATCGAGTCCCACATCGGGCTCCTTGCTCAGCAGGGAGCCTACTTCTCCCTCTGCCTCTGCCTGCCACTCTGTCTGCCTGTGCTCGCTCTCTCGCTCACGCTCTCTCTCTCTCTGACAAATAAATAAATAAATAAATAAAATCTTAAAAAAAAAAAATATTATATGTGAAATATATCATTATAACATATATTACAAACTCCAAACTCTTCAGAGCATGTAATGCTGATTTAAAGCTAATATTAAGTAATTAGGGGAAAATACAAATTAGAAAATAAGGAACGGGTTTATCCATAAGGAAAATGTTTAGATGTTCTTGACAGATAAATTCTGATAATTCTATGGTTAATGTCTACAGTTTATCCATATCTATGGAGCATAAAGTTAATACAGTTTTGCAAATAAAAAATATTAACAACTAAGATATTATAAATATAGTGTTAAATCTGACAGAAGGTTGCAGTGGGAAGGATGGAAAAAAAGGTGGTGTATTAAATTAAGATACTAACACTTTTTTCTCAAATAGAAGTTATTAGTGATATTTATTGAATTTAATGTGACAAGACAAGTAAATCAACAAGAAATATACTATAAAGCTTTTGATTTCTCAGAAGAGGAGAGATAATGGGAATTGGAGACAAGTATATATCTTTTAAACCTTGTAATTTTTAGTGAAAGATGGATAGTTATTACCTCAGTTGGAAAAACCAGGAAATAGAAGCATAAGGATAATACTTAAATCTTAGAAAATGAACACCAGTAAAACTAAGCAAAAACAAAAACAAACCACAAATAAACAACAGCAACAACAACAACAACTCAAAACACAAAAACCCATAAGTGATTAAAAAAGAGTTACATCTAGGAGTGGATCCAGAAATAGGGAAGAACTGGAAAGGAAATTTTAAGTTTTCCTGTTTTCTTATTGATTTCTTAAAAACAAACAAAAACAACAACAACAGCAACAACAACAAAATTACCTTTCCATGTTGCTACTATAATAAATTGCCACAAATTTAGGGGCTTAACTTGAATTTATTATCTTACACTTCTCTAGGTTAGAAGTCTGACATATCTCACTGAATTAAAAATCAAGTTTTGACAGGGCTGCATTCCTTCTGGAGGCTTGCAGGGAGAATCTGTTCCCTTGTCTTTTCCAGCTGTTAAAGGCTGCCCACATTCTGTGGCTTATGGTCCCCTTCCTACATCTTCCAAGTGGTCAATTCTGTATTTCTCTGACAATCCTTCAGTAATTAAAATTTCTTTGGTCTCTTCATGTTCTGACTCCCTCCTTCCTTGTGATATACTGGATTCATCTGGATAATGCAGAATAATTTTCCTATTTTAAAGTCGGTTGATTAGCCACTTTATTAATTCCTCCTTTCCATATAAACTACCATATTCACGGGGCTTAGGACATGGGCCTCGTTGAGGAGGCCATTATTCTGTCTACCATAGTATTAGTACTTTATGTGAATCTTAAAATAATATTAAAATACTGTGCTTAATTAATAATACATTCACACACAACTATTCTTAACTTTTCCTCATATTTCTTTCAGCACTCATCTTTAGTAAATGAAAATTTTGAAGATAGGTTCCAGTTCTCTGGATTTTTTTTAAGTATCCCAAGTAATTTTCACACATATCAAGGTTTAAAGTCTGTCAATTTAGGCCCCTGAAAAAGAGTTAAGGAAACAGCATCAGCTTAGGGAGTTAAGAAGTAATGGGACATAAACTAATTTGAATTATGTCTGTAAACAGGAAGCTCAGAGAAGTGTTTAACAATTCAACCTGTACCAAAGTAAGATTTCCTGGAAGAATATAAATACCAAGTAATAAAGAGATTCAGACACAAAGAATATATAGTCTTGTACCTACTATATTATTTGTCAAATGTTTAACGAGTGAATATTGTTGATTGATGAATGTTGTTGAATAATGATAACCATTGAAAAAGAAGAAAAATAAAACAAAACAAATAAAATATATTGTGGAGAAGCTTGATGATTAGAGAAAGACACAACTGAATACATAAACAATTGATCCTAGTATAAATTAGTAACAGGTACATAATTTGTTCTGAGAGTTATTTGCTACTTTTTAACATTTATAATATATATTTTACATAGTATATATAGAACTTAAGTTGAAAAATTTATATCACATATAAAATATATATATTTTAATTTAAAAAAAAGAATCAGTGAAAATTTTAAATAGTAATATTCTTAGTTCCCTCTTTCTTGTTTATGCATGGAAAGTCTGGCCGTAGTAACTATACTTAATGAACAGTCATTAATCACCGAGTGGCAGACACTAGCAATAAAAGCTGAATACATGGAAGGAATTTCAAAGTGACTCTAAGAAATGCCCTGAAACTTCAAGTTCTTTGAAGTGATAGGAAAGTTCATAAAGACACTGAATGCAGGAAACTGAAAATACAACTTTAAAATGTGACCAAGTCATAAAAGAAATGTGTTCTTCATTTATTCTTTTGGGTGTCTTAAGCTCTTACTCTAATAGGCTCTCTGTATCTCTAGTGAAGAATGTATAACAGCTTTAAATTAGTGTCTCTGTGACTAACCCTAATTTTTCCTCCTAGACTATTTTCTGCTTACAGGGAAAAGATTATCTTTCTCTCAGTCTCTCTCTCTCTCTCTCTTTTTTTTTTTTTTTTTTTTTTTTTTTTTTTTTTTTTTTTTTTTTTTTTTTTTTTTTTTTTTTTTTTTTTGGTGGTGGTGGGTGATTTTCATGCCTAGCAGAGTATCCAGCATTTAAAAAATGTTAAATAAAGTTCTGAAGCATGCATGTGAGAAACAAAAAGAAAGGGCCGAATGGCTATCCTTTAAAAGGTCATTTCTGAAATGACTTTTTTCTTTTTTTTTAAGAATAGATTCCAGGGCCCCTGGGTGGCTCAGTGGGTTAAAGTCTCGGCCTTCGGCTCGGGTCATGATCCCAGAGTCCTGGGATCTAGCCCTGAATTGAGCCCTGCATCGGGCTCTCTGCTCAGCGGGAAGTCGGCTTCCTCTACTCTCTCTCTCTGCCTGCCTCTCTGCCTACTTGTGATCTCTGTCTGTCAAATAAATAAATAAAATCTTAAAAAAAAAAAAGAATAGATTCCATATATTTAAGCAAGGCAGCTATGCATTCTCATTTGCTGAATCGTTTATTTGTTGCTACTTCCCCTCATGGAATATAGTAAATTAACTGAAGTCATATGTTAATTATATAAATGCAAGAGGAATATTTTCTTTGTGAAAGTATGGTTTACAAAAGCATTGAAAATTTTACTTCAACAAATTCATTAAACTTAACAGATTATTTTAACGGTACAGACTCATCTTAAAGAAGCCAATATATTACTAAGTAGGATTAACAGAAAGAAGCCTAATCCTCCAAATATAATTCCAATGAAGTAAAAAATAATAATTCTCAAGATTAAATAAAGAGGTTATTAGGATTTCATGGTCCTAATAATCTGTTGACAGTATGATTTTCTTGAAATCAATGCATTACACTGCACTACAATGCACTGAGGATAATATTATCTTACATTTATTTGTAAGTTTATAACATCCTTTTAAAAATAAAAGGGGTTGGGAAGCCTGGGTGGCTCAGTGCCTTCAGCTCAGGTCATGATCCCCGGAGATCAAGTCCCACATCAGGCTCTCTGCTCAGCAGGGAGCCTGCTTCTCCACACACCCTACCCCCCCAACCCCCCCCACCTGCCTCTCTGCCTACTTGTGATCTCTGTCTGTCAAATAAGTAAATAAAATCTTTAAATAAATAAATAAATAAATAAATAAATAAAAATAAAAGGGGTTTAAGTTGCATTTTTAGTATATCCAAGAAAAAATGATTTTAAAGTATATAGTATAGGGGAAACACATTAAATAGGGAATCTCAACTGAAGATTCATCCAGTGTTTTAGTCATTAACTAAATACATATTGAAAGTCACTGTAAAAATGTCACTGTAAACATCTAGCCACTTAAAATGAGTTCAGGTATGCTAGCTAAATCAACTGACATTCCAAAAGACCAAAAGTTTAAATGTGAATGCTGAGAAAAATCAGAAATACTGGTGCTATATCTTAAATAGGAGTTTTGACCAGAAGCTGGATTTAATATAGAGAGGAGGAAGATGAATCTAGAGACTGGGAGTAGGGAATAATGTTATTTTAATATAATGCTAGCAGCTGAGGCAAAGACAATGCTCTTTAAGAAATAGGTGTTCTTTTATACTCTCAACCTTTCTTTGCAGGTGGGCTGGATATTGTACCTGGTTCTAGCCATGGACCCTGCTATAACTGAAATATATCACTTTTTGGTTTCAGGGAGCTAAAAGCAGTGGTGCCTTCTCAATTTTGCTCTTATCCTGTCACACTGACATTATAATCTATGTGTTTAAATTCAGATATAATCTTGGGGAAGATCCTAGATTTCCAATCCACTGAGAACATGATGTTCCTACGAATCTCTATCAGATACTGCATGAGATAGAAATAAAGTTTAAATAAAAATTGAAGTACAAGAGTACTTCAAGAAATAATACCAAATATTATATACATAAATAATATATAAATATATATTAAATATATAAATTTATATATATGGAGGTATATATATATATATTTGGAGGTTAATTCTAGTAAAACTTGAAAATCACTGTGTGATTCTCCACATTAACAAAAAAATATAAAGATATAACAATTATCTTGATAAATTCAGAAAATAAATTTGACTAAATACAACATCCAAATCATACTTTAAAAAAGAAATCTATACTAGAAATAGGTGAGAGCTTTCTTCATCCAATTAAGCCTATGTATAAAAACCTACTGTAAGCTTTGTGCCCAATGGTGATATGATCAATTATTGGGTATGTTGTAAGGTAGGAAAACTAAAATAGGAAATGAAGCAAGGATGCCCACTATGACCCCTTCTATTTAAAATTGCAATGGACTCTCTAGCTAATATAACAAGCCAAGAAAAGAAATGGATGTCATAGTATAACAATAACAATATAATTAGATACCTAAGAAAAAGAACTTACAGACAAACTTAACAGAATAAATATGTGACTTAGTAATGCCACAGGATATAAAGCTAATAGAAAAAATAAGTATACTTATAAATACTATTAATAAAATATTTTAAAATGTTACTATTTACATAGGATGAAAAAACATCAAAATCTAAAAATAATATTAGCAAATAATACGTAAGATCACTGCCCTTAAAACTCCTAAACATTAAATGTGATATGTAATTTTGTGGATAGAAAATTTTATTTTTTCTAAATTCATCTATAATTACAATATAATCCAAATCCAAATCTAAGTATCTTTTTTTTTTAACCAAAAATGACAAGTCAAATCTAAAATTTATACGACACTAAAAAGAGCTGATATAAGCAAAATGATGCTGAAAAGACGGGGGCCGGGGAGAGAGACAGAGGAGAGAATAAAGCTAGAGAACTTACAGTATCAAACAGTAAGACCTATTACAAAGTGACAGTACTGACTGAAGAAAGAGGAGAGGGTGCAAAGGTGGTGTCACACATATATTTTACCTAAGTTGTGACAAAGGCAACACAGTGGTACAGGGTCAGGAGCAGGGGAGGGGAGTGAAGTGTGGGAGTAGGGAATAATGCTTGTTTGTTTGTTTATTTTAAGGACTTTATTTATTTTTTGACAGAGGCAGAGTGAGAGAGTGAGCACACAAGCAGGGTGACCAGCAGGCGAGGAAGCGGGAGAATCAGACTCCCTGCTGAGCAGGGACCTGGATGTGGGGCTTGATCCCAGGACTCTGAGATCATGACCTGAGCCAAAAGCAGACGCTCTGCTTCAACCGTCTGAGCCACGCAGGCGTTCCAGGAATAATGTTCTTTTAAATGGTACTGAATCAACTGGCTAAATATGAGAAAAAAAAGTATGCTGCCCCTAGCTTACACAAATAATTCTTGATGGACTCCACATGCCAAGTTAAAACGTAAAAATATGGCTTTTAGTAGAATACATAGGAAAATATCTTTTGACTTGGAATATGCAATATCAAATGGACACACAAATGCTAGTCATATGATAAAAATATCACAAATTAAATTATATGAAAATAAAGGATTTTAGTTCCTCACGTAGAAAAAACATGCAACTCAAATGGTGAAATAAGAAATCCGTAGCACATTTATTCAACAAAGTACTTATATCTCAAGAATATAATAAATTTCTATGAATAAGTAAGAAAAAGGCAAAAAGCTCCATAGAAAAATGGGGGGGGGGGACTTGAAAAAAAAAAACCCACAACAAAATAATATCCAAATAGTGAATAAACATATGATGAGGTGACTTCCCAGGAAATGAAATAGCACAATGCAACTTCACTCCACTCAACACTGACAAACTACTGAATATTGATAAGAATAGGAAACTAATGAAACTCATTCAGTCCTGGTAGGAGTGTAAATTTATAAAACCACTACGTAAAACTGGCCACATCTATGAAAGCTGAACATTGGTATGACTTACAGCACAGGAATTTCACCCTGGATTACTATATACCCAATAGAAATGCATATATGTTCACTTAAAGATTTGTGTTAGCTTATAGCTTGCAGTAATTTTCATACGAGCCCCAAACTGCAAACTACCCAATGCCCATCAGCAGTAGAACGGATAAACATATTGTGGAATACTATTAAGCATCAGGGTTGAAAATCTACAACTATATGTCACCATATGAACATTTCTCACAAATAAAATGTTGATTTTTGGGGGCACCTGGGTGGCTCAGTGGGTTAAGCCTCTGCTTTGGGCCCAGGTCATGATCTCGGGGTCCTGGGATGGAGCCCTGCATCAGGCTCTCTGCTCAGCACTGAGCCTGCTTCCCCTCTCTCTCTCTGCCTGCCTCTCTACCTACAATCTCTGTCTGTCAAATAAATAAATAAAATCTTTTAAAAAAAATGTTGATTTTTTTAAAAAGCCAGATACAAAAGTGTGTACTGTTTCATTCCATTCATACAAGGTACACACATCATCAAAACTAATGTATGCTTTTAGAAATCAGGATAGTGAGTATCAATAAGAGCAATGATTGGACAATAGAAAAGGACATTTCTCATCCGCTGGTAGTGTTTTGATTCATGTTCTGGTTAGTGAATAGACTTAATTTATGAAAATGTTTTGTTTTGTTCTCTCACAATACATAAAATATTTTTCCCTCTGCATCAAATTCAAATTCCTGAAACAGTTTTGAAGGTTATTTTTTTGTTGCCCTGTTTTGTTCAGGTCATCATTTGTTAGCCTTTCATATACTTTTCAATTCTTCAACCCCTTCCAAACTGTATTATAAGTCTTGCCAAATCCACCTGAATAATCTGTCTTACCTTAGTTGATGTGTGTCTTGGTATTAACTTGTAGTAATCAACACTATTGATTATTTATTTATAAAATACTCTCTGGGGGCTTGTAGGTAGCTCAGTCGGTTAAGGATCCATATTTTGATTTCGGCTCAGATCATGATCCCAGGGTCATGATCTTGGGATTGTGAGATCGAGCCCCTTGTCGGGCTCCACAATGGGCATGGATCCTACTTAAGAGTCTCTCTCTTCCTCTCCCTCTGTCCCTCCCCTGACACTCATGTTCTCTCATACTCTCTCTCTCTAAAAATAAACAAAAAAACTCTCTTAAATTTACTTCCATTAAACTATAAATCTCCTGGTTTGTTCTTATATCTTCTACTGAGTTATTAAATATTGGTGTTCCTGAAGATATCTTCCAAAGTTTACTTTTTTTCTTATTTATATAATTCACATGGTCACCACATTCACATATAAACTATAGCAAGCGTGGATTAAAACAATGAATTCTACATTTTATCTTTACCCTCAAACTCTAAAACACAAAATCCTATGCACTGGGACGCCTGGGTGGCTCAGTTGGTTAAGCGGCTGCCTTCGGCTCAGGTCATGATCCCAGCGTCCTGGAATCGAGTCCCACATCGGGCTCCTTGCTCGGCAAGGAGCCTGCTTCTCCCTCTGCCTCTGCCTGCCACTCTGTCTGCCTGTGCTTGCTCTCTCCCTCTCTCTCTGACAAATAAATAAATTTTAAAAAAATTAAAAAAAAATCCTATGCATTACTCATACCTATCCCTTGAACATATACAATAGTTAGCTCAATCTCGCCATGCTCCAAATTTTTTCATGACTTTTCAACCAAACCTTCCTCTCTTCATATTCAAGAGGTCTAGAAATAGCTCAGTTAGCCCAACATTCTGCAGATGGGAAGCCAAAACTTGTCCTTGACTCATCATCTCCTTCATGTTCCATACCCAAGATTTTCCTTACACTCATCAATTGTACCTCCCCAATAATATCTCATACTAATACTTATTCTCTGTGTACATTACCACTATGGTTCTAATTCAATTTTTGACCTGAACCACTGTATTTACTCCTATCTGGTCTTTCTCCCTTGGCATTTGATCCCTACCAATACATTTTCTACATCACAGCCAGAATAATCCCATCAAAACACTAACCCAATCTAGTCTGAAGTGACCCTCCCAAATCCCTTCTCCTATTGTGAAACAGCTACAGATATTCTCCAGTCACTAGGATTAAATGCTGAACCCCTCAAAAGAAATTACTGTAGGTCTAAGTGAAGCGCTTCATCAATCTTGGCAGTTCCTCCTTTACAAGGGGGCAAGCCTTGGCCAGTGAATGAATGATACAGATTCCAAATACAAATTGTCACAATTTGGGGCAACTCTGAAGGATCACCTCAAAGTTTCCTGTGAAATAGGTTGTGATCCCAGCTGGAATTGCATGGTGGGTCAGCTTCTCCCGCTGCTTAAACTTGCCTTTCTTTTCTTATATGGTATCCCTAGAGAGGGCACCCAATTAACTTACTGCTTATGACCTTCCATCTTTGCATGTGTTTCCAGAAAACTGTTCTCAGACACCCTCATTTACAAGAACGAAAACCACTGAACTGATTTCATGGTTTTTAACAAACTCTAAGAATCCTTCATTGTGGCTTATAGTGGTCTGCATGGATTTTTCTTTGCCTCTATCTCTTGCCTTGAACTCCCATCATATTAGTGCTCTTCCGATTTTTCAAATCAAGATGCTCTGCAGCAGCACATTTGTTGCATTTCCCATTCCCTGAAATGCCCCTCCCTCAAAACACTGTTACCTCCTAATCTTTCCTCAGATCTCAGTATCTGAGTGGGGATACATTCTCCTGGCTTCTAGGCTACTTCAGTTACTCCTTCTCTGTTCAAACCTTTTATCACTATACACACATTATATGCTGTGGATTAGGGGACAGCAAACTATGGTCCATGTGTCAAGTCAGTCTGCCATTTGTTTTTGTAAATAAAGCCTTTACAGAAGAGTCATGCCTGTAGGCATTGTCTATGATTGCTTTCCTGATAATGGCAGAGTTGAGTAGTTGACACTATATGGGTATTCAAAGAGTAAACTGTTTATTATCTGGCCTGTTACAGAAAATGTCTGTACATTCTTGCCTTCAATCCACACTGTATTATATGCAAACAATATATAACATACAAGTGTATAATATATATATAATATACATATACACACTTTATGCAACATAAATTACTGTTTAGGTGGCATTAAGAAGTTATTTAAGAATCGCTATGCTTCGATTTCCACAGCTATAAAATAGGGTTGATAAAAGATTATGCATAAAGCCACAGAAATCTATATATGAGTAATGCATATGGAACATTTGTCTAACAGAGACACAATAGTGTATAACCGTGTCAAAGCATAAGCACTTGAAAAGCAGTCTTCTATTCTTTATCAATATATTGAAATAAAATATTGTTATTATTAAGGATGATTATCTAAATGTTTAGAGACAAGTTATATATTTTTTTACATTTTTATTTAAATTCCAGAACATATAGTATAATATTAGTTTCAGGTATACAATATAGTGATTTAACATTCCGTACAAAACCTGGTGCTCATCACAGCAAGTGCCCTCCTAATCGCCATCACCTTCTTCGCCCATCTCCCACCCATCTCTCCTGTGGTAAACATCAATTTATTCTCCATAGTTAAGAGTCTCCTTCTTGGTTTACCTCTCTCTCTCTCTTTTTCCTCTGTTGCTTATTTGGTTTCTTAAATTCCACCTATAAGTGGAATTTATATAGTATTTTTCATTCTCTGACTAACTTATTCTGCTTAGCATAATACTCTCTAGTTCCACCCATGTCATTGCAAATGGCAAGATTTCATTTTTAGATATATATAATGGAATGTTACTTTGGATGGATATATGTACTATATATATCACTTTTTCTTTACCCATTCATCAGCTGATAGAACTTGGGCTATTCCCATAATTTGGCTATTATAGAAAATACTGCTATAAACATCAGGGCACATGTATTCCTCTGAATTCATGTTTTTGTATTTTGGGGGTAAATACCTAGTAGAACCTAGTTATATTTCCTATGTGGAATTTATCTTTTTGTTTGTCTATTCAATAGTTGAGGATATTGTGATTTTTTAAGGCAATTATATGAGGTCCTCACTTATGTTTAAATGACTGACATTTTGCTCTATCTTTTGCAATTATTTTTCCAAGTACATATTGTTTAATTTTTACATATATATTTTATACTTTAAATGTGGATAAATTCATTGTATTTAGCATATATATTATGTTAATTTTTAATAGTGCTTAAATAATTTTTACTATTTTTACATGATTATAGAAACACAAAGGAACATGGAAATTACCATATGTAAAAGTCTATAATTAGATCTGAACTCACATGGCTCAGGTGGTTATTTTTAGCATGTTGATATCTCAGTATCATCGCATATTTTAAATAATTAAAATAATATGATGATATACATACAGGCTATTGTTCTTTATTTGGTTTGTATTTACATAATAATGCTCAATACCAAACACTTTGTGGACATTAAAATTTTTTTAAAAAAATTATTAATCACAGCAACATTAATTATAATAATTACTAACATTTATTGAATAGCTTACATGCACAAACCCACTTTATCTTCCTGTCAAACACATGAATGAGGGAAGTATTATGATCTGCACTTACAGTGAGAAAAGCAATAAGGGTATGGGCAGTAAGTAATTTCCCAGGGTTAATGTCAACGCCAGAGCCTTAGCATCTGTTCAGTTTATAAATGTGTAATAATAAATAAAAACTTCTTTGGAGAAAACAGAAAACTTACCATACAAAGTTATTATGTAAATATTTATATTATTCAATTTTAAAACTCATCCATTTACTCTTTCTTAATTATAAATGCCTCTGAAACAGTCTCCACCTTGTGAGTCCTTCCTTTACAAATGGAAACTTTCTTATTTATACATGCCCATTTCCAAATAATCAAAGTCAGGTTTTTTTTGTTGGTTGGTTTTTTTGGAAATCCACTTTCCTATGCTGTAAGTTGAACAACAAACACAGGCCTAACACCTTAGGGCAGGCTGTGGTTGCAACTACATTAATCAATCTGCACAAAAGTACATCCAACTCTTGGTCCGATAAATCCTATTCCAGAGGCACTTGCCACCTGCAAAGAAAGGTTAACATTCTTCCCTGCCGTACGCTGCTGTCACAGCTCAAGACAAGGGGTCAAGTTGCATGCTATGGCCCTGCTGAGCTGGCCATTTGGCAGTGTTGGAGAGGCTACTGTGGCTCTGTTCTGGAGCGGTGATATCTGAGGGGAATGGCTTGTATCGCTAGGGCACCCAAAATATAACTTGCATTTGTTCAGCACCAGAGTTCTTGTATGTCTTCTCTATTTTATCACTTTGGTCCAAATATAAAGGAAAGCTGGTGTCACAATTACCATCTTCCTAATTTTCTACAATTGCTCTGTTACACACCTACATAAGGTCCTGTTCCAATATCATCTGTTTTCCTCCTGAATATTCTACATGCCTTTGCTTTCAAATTATTTCAGCTGAAATTTGGTGAGGAAAGAGGTTACTGGGTGAAGAAAATTGTGCTCAGACCAGGCATAAGCCGTGAAGGTGACATAAGCTTACACTGTAGGAACAGGGTCTCTGCACACTTTTGCTGATACATGAGAATTTACTCATCACATATGCATAAGTATTTTTTTTTTCTCAGCATTTTCTGTTGTCTGTAAGCCAAACCCAATACTCTGAGGGAAATTTCATTTGATATTTTATTTTATTTTATTGTTAAATTTAGTTTTCTCAGTTCTTTTTTTTTTTTTAAGATTTTATTTATTTATTTGTCAGAGAGAGAGGGATAGAGAGTGAGTGAGCACAGGCAGACAGAGTGGCAGGCAGAGGCAGAGGGAGAAGCAGGCTCCCTGCCGAGCAAGGAGCCCGACGTGGGACTCGATCCCACGACACTGAGATCATGACCCGAGCTGAAGGCAGCTGCCCAACCAACTGAGCCACCCAGGCGTCCCTCATTTGATATTTTAGCCGGAGGTTCACTAACACTACCCTTAAATGGATCACTTGAACTGTCCATGGTTCCTTTCTCCCGGGGTACAAGTATCAAGCAGGATATTTGGGATATCTAATCTTATTTCTCAGGGAGGAAACTATGCATTTAAGAACTTCCACTCTCTTCATTTCTATGCAAGCTATTTTCCAAAAGGGAAATACATAAGACTACTTTCCGAGATATGCATTCTGTTTCTAGTACACCAAGCAGAATTTCTTGCTTTTCAGGCTCCCCACTAACTCAATAAATTAATTTCATTGATTTTGGAGAAAGCAGCTGAAAATTGAGAAAAAACTATATATATATATTTATATTTATATATGTATATATATATAAATGTATATATGGGTTATATATATGTGTATATATACACATATATATATATAGCTATGCCTTTTTAAATCATTATCTTCAGTTTTTGTTTGTTTGTTTTAAAGCAAGGAAAGACATATCTGTTCTCCTGCATTATTTGATTTTCATGTGAAGTTGAAGGAAGGAGAAAATTTGTGACATCTATGTTTTAGCTTAGCAGAACAAAACTGCCTTATCTGGGATTTGTTATACCACTGGCTCAAAGACAGCCATTCCAAATTTAAATTAAAGCTCAGGGAGTGGAATTTAGATTTTTAGATTCTTAAGACTTTAGTCCTTGATGGCTTACAAAAGGCAATTTTCCATGTTTATGATGAGATATTCATCATTTAATATGAAGCAACTTTTAAATGATGATGATATGAACATTATTTAAGGCAGACAATTAGTTACATTAACATACTGTACAAACTCGAAAATGACAGAAATTATAAACAGATTAAACTTACTCAGATTTACTGCTGACAGGAAGGTTCAAATACTCCCATAATGGGACTTTTCAATCTGAGAAGTAGAATATGTCAGACAGGAGAGTTGGGTACTGAATGAAAATTTGTAATGCTAAGGAGAAGAAAGTAGGGGAATTGAAAGTCATTCATCATTGTAACACTTCCCTGTAGACTAAGCAGAGATAAAGGATTCTGTTCACATAAGAATTTCCAGTTTTTGAAAAGCTTTATCATTCCTCTTCTACTACAATATTATATTGGAACTCACGGAGTGTTTGCAGATAAAACTGATGAAGTTTAGGAGTTTATGAAAAATAGTTTCTGTGATCGCCACATTGAATTCTGCATTCTAAAAACGAATAATGAGAACTATGTTTCTTAAATGTCAACAAATACTTAACCCACAACATATCCATCTGACCACAGCAATCTGGGTCAAAATATGAAATACTATAAGCGCCGGTTAGCGAATTCATGAAGTAAGTATCATTTATGTAGTAAATCATAGTTTTGCTGTTATTATTTCATGCATATGTTTCCTTGTGTCATATGTTGAAGTTATGTTTCTGTTTCTCACTGAGCAAGCTTCTCTGTATTAGTCTAGACCCAAAAGTCCACAGGCCAAATTTGAACATTTCTTCCTATCTTATACAACCACACTCACATTTGCGTTCCTGCGTCAGCATACACGGTCTCTGACTTGTGAACTTTTAACTTTTGAACATCCCATCCGCACAAATGAAGGGTGTGGGCCACAGAAGTCTGTGAATCCTTATGGAAACTGTGTAATTTAAAATTCTTTGGAAGTAATTAAGTTAAATAAGTCTTTCCAATAATTAAATAGGCACACACACATACAAACCCAACTAGCTCACAAAAGAAACGCTAAGCAACAAAGACTTTTTAGGTGGATTCTGACTTTTTAAAAACTTTTTAGTTGAACTTTAAAAAAAAATTATTTATTTGAGACAGAAACAGAGAGAATGAGAGAGAGAGAACATGTTAGGTGAAGGGCAGAAGGAGAAGCAGACTCCCTGCCAAGCAGGGCTCAACTGGGATCAAGACCTGAGCTGAAGAAGATGCCTAACCAACTGAGTCATCCAGGTGCCCCCCAGAATTTAATTGAACTTAAAATACATAGCCAACTTAGAGCAAGGGTAGTTTCTCAGTCCCTTTACATTGAGAAATCACATGCAAATAAGCAAACATGTAACATTTAATTAATATTTTAATAGCAAAGAAAAATACCATTGATGTATTTATATCCTATAGTTTTGTGTCTAAAATCAATTATGTTTAGCTAGAAGATTGTGATTTCAGACTAAAAGACTCAGTTTTAATTTTCAACTCTGTCTCTGTGTTGGAGAAGATGTAGAAAAAAAGAGAACCTTTGAATATCGTTGGTATGAATGCAATTGGTGCAGTCACAATAGGAAATAGTATGGAGGGTCTTCCATAACTAAAAACTAAATAATAAAATAAAATAAAATAAAATAAAATAAAATAAAATAAAATAAAATAAAATAAAACAAACCTACCATGTGATCCAGCAATACTTCTTCTGGGTATACACCCAAAGGAAATGAAATCAGCACTTGTAAGAGATAATTTGTGCTCCCATGTTCACTAGAGCATTATTCATAGTTGCCAGGATATGGAAATAACCTAAATATGTGTGTGTATATATATATAAATATACATATACATATATTAAATATATGTATTTATATTAAATATATTTATATTTATACATTAATATTAAATATATTTACATATTAATATTAAATATATGTATATACATGTTAAATATATATGTGTATCCATCTATCTATAATAGTAAGTGAGTGTGTGTGTGTATAGTATTATTTAGTCTTAAAAAAGGAGATCCTGCTATTTACATTAAACAGGATGAACGTGGAAGACATGCTAATGAAAATAAGGTAGACACAGAAAGAAAAAAAATATGTGTGATCTCCCTTTTATGTGGAATCTATAAAAGTCAAATACCTAGAAGTAGAGAATAGAAGGGTGGTTACTGGGACAAGGCGGGTGGGAGAAATGGGGATGTGGCCAAAGGGTGCAGAGGTGCAGTCGTTTAGCATGAATAAGTCTAGAGCTCTAACATACAGCATGGCAACTGCAATTTATAACACTGTTCTGAATAGTGGAAGTTTATGAAGAGTAGATTTCAGGTGCTCTCATCATACATACACATAAAATGGTAACTAGTGAGGAGATAATATGTTAACTAGCTCTACTGTAGTAATCAATCATTTTACAACACACACACACACACACACAAATGTTATATACCTTAAACATATACAGTTTTTATTAAAAAATACTTTTTCCAAAAAATGAGGCAAGTATCTTTACTCCATTTGTTCAAAATCATCCCCTGTGATTTCCCTGGCATGACCTTTCTCTCCATGGGTGAACCACAATCCTAAATTGCCTCCTTTCTGCTTTCTTCTTTATGGCTGATCACTCTACTCTTAATGTGGTTCATTTCAGTTCAATGTTTAAATAATATTTTAAAATTCAGAATAGCTACAAGTATTTGCATACTTAACCGTTCCAGGGACTACTAGTTCATACTAAGAGGGAATTTGTAACACACATTTGCTTGCAAAAACGTGAGGAAGTGAGGAAGTCTCATTTTATTTTGTACCTTAAACAAGCTGTTTTTCTCATAACCCTACAAGAGAAAGCACAGTCAAACTGGTAGCTAGGAGGAGCACAGATCTCACATTGGTATCCCAAACTACTAACCACCATGTCAATGAAAAAAAAATCTATGACAAAACATAAAAATCTTTACTTGATCTGCAATAAGAGATATAGAATGAAGAACCAGGATCTTGTATTCAGGTTTGTAAATGGTTTAGTTTTGCTTGACAGTGTATACTTGTTTTTAGGGCCCTTATTTATTCAACTAATATATATTCAGTGCTTTTCACAGAAGAGATATTACCCTGGGATAGAAGTATAACAATGAACAAGATCTAGGTTTTTGGCCTCAATGGACCTATACATCAGCAAGAGAAATAAACAAATAGGTAATTAAAAGGCATAAAATGTTGTGACAGAGATTGTGGAGATCACTCTGTAAATGCACATCATAGGGGGAGTTCCCTGATCTGAGGAGTAAAGTAAATCTCTGATTGGAAGTGATCCTAAAAGAGAGACATGAGATTAGCCACATGGAGAGATTTTAGTGTAAAGGAAATAAGAAGACCTGCAAGTGAAAAGATAAAGACTTCTTTAAGGAACTCAAATTATTTAGAGCTAAACTTTAAAGTTCATGCATCAGAAGGGGAGGTTTTAGTAAATACACAGTAGAGGCCATGTGACCAGTACTGTGAACTCTATCTCTTGTACCAGCCAGCGCTTTTATTAGCTATGTGATGTTCAGCAAATGTCTTGGCCTCAATTTCTTTAACTTTAAATAAACCATTAATTAATAAGTAAATCACAAAAATAGCAAAATAAAGACAAAAAGAGAATACCAACAATATGTATTTCATAGGGATGTTTTGAGTAATAAATGTGTTAATATATGTATTCACTTAGTACTTGTTACATGACACTTGATATATAAATATTTTATCTTCTTTTTGTTATTATTTAAATATTATCACTGTTAATTGTTATTGTGATTGATTGGGGGGGTGACTGCATGATTTTAACTAAAAGAGTGATATGATTATATGTGACTCTTACTAAAATTACTGAGTCTGTGATGTGAAAAATAAATTATAGGACAATGATTTCAAGCCTCTTGTTATAATCTAGAGAAAGGTTGACAGTGACTTGGAGAGAAAATGTGGTGACTTGGTAGAGAAAAATAAACATATTTAAGTAATAAGGATTATTACATTATATGAATATTTTGGTGACTAAGTGTGATGGGAATAAATTGTCCTCTTTAGGTACTTAACTAAGCAACTGGAGAGGACTGAAATGCAGGGAACTGGCAGAAGGCCGTATCTGTAAAGGAAAGGTAATTCTTTAGTCCATTGGAGCATTTATAACAAAATACCATAAATTGGGTGACTTATAAACAGCAGAAATTTATTGCTCGCAGTTCTGGAGACTGGAAGTCCAAATTTAGGATGCCAGCAGGATCTGGTGAGAGTCCTCTTACTGCAGACTAACATTTCTGGCGGTGCCCTTCATGGTGGAAGGGGGACAGGAGTTTTGGGGGTCGCTTCCATGAAAGCAGTAATCCCATTCATGAGGGCTCCACCCTCATGACCTAAGCATCAGCGAAAGGCCCTACCTCCTAATACCATCATACTGGGCATTAGGATTTCAACGTATGAATTTGGGGCAAGGGGCAGAAACATCCTGACCATGTCAGTGATCAACTTAATTTTGACTACTTTGAGTGTAAAATGGCAGTAAGAAATTAATACAAACTGTGAAGCACATTGTGTGTGTGTGTATGTGTGTGTGTGTGCAGTATTCCAAGAATGATGCATTCTTCCAAACTGCCAAATTAGCAAAATCAAACAAATTAGAAGTAGATAAGTGTTTGGATTCAGTGAGCATAGTTCACTGTGTGATGTAAGACATACCCAGATTTAGTGGATTTAGGAAAGGATATAATTGGGAAAAAAACAGAATGAATGTGGAAAATCTACCTAACAAACTTGGTTCTAAAGCAGAAATAAGACAAATGTCCATAACCAGCATGGCATGTAGAAGTAAAGACAAGGTCTTCATACAATAAAAGAACTGCATGTATACTTAAATGCCAATGAGAATAGAATAGAATGAAAAGAACATACTGGGGGTGCCTGGGTGGCTCAGTGGGTTAAAGCCTCTGCTTTTGGCTCAGGTCATGATCCCAGGGTCCTGGTATCGAGCCCCACATCGGGCTCTCTGCTTAGCAGGGAGCCTGCTTCCTCCTCTCTCTCTGCCTGCTTCTCTGCCTACTTGTGATCTCTGTCTGTCAAATAAATAAATAAAATCTTTAAAAAAAAAAAAAAAGAACATACTGAATATCATAGACACCAAGGAATGACCAAAGGCACGATGCTGACAAGTAGAGATTCAGTGTATAGATAGGAAGAGGTACCTTTAATAGGAGAATGGGCACTACTTTCATTATCACATGAGGGAAGTAGAAAGGTGCATATTCCTAACAATATTCTCATGGCTATAAGATTGTATTTCTAGGAGCACCTGGGTGGCTCAGTGGGTTAAAGCCTCTGCCTTCGGCTCAGGTCATGATCCCAGAGTCCTGGGATCGAGCCCCACATCGGCTCTCTGCTCCATGGAGAGCCTGCTTCCTCCTTTCTCTCTCTGCCTGCCTCTCTTGCCTACTTGTGATCTCTGTCTGTCAAATAAATAAGTAAAATCTTAAAAAAAAAAATCAGCCGTATTAAAAAAAAAAAATTGTATTTCTGTCCACTGTAAATAATATCTTATCTGTATTGCTTGGTGTTCAACACAACTCCTGCACAATATCCACCAAGAGGTAGGAAATAAAAACTCTTGGGCACTTAAAACCATAATATTTTGAAATTAAATTATGTAGATTAGAAACAAACAATGGTGTTTGTTTCACCATTTTATTCCAAAAAGTTCTACAATAATCATGTAGAATTTAGAGGCAGGATGAATGATAAATTGTGAAAGTGCTTGGCAATCTGCAAATTTTACCTTAGCCCCAAAAAGGGATATAATGCATGTTGGTTTTATCTGGCCACTGCATTCCTGTAATACCTAAGGTGTATTCAGGCCGGAAATAAAGAGAAATCTAAGGTATTCAGCAACTACTAGTTAATTATCGAGACTCATAATATTGACAAACTTGTATTTGTTAGCTTGTATTTTTTCCCGTCCATGGATTAAGGAAAGACCGGACCTGGGGAGAAGTTACAAACATATCTTTTACAATATTGTATAACCTACCACAAGTTTTGGGATTACACACAAGAGATGAAGACCCATTGATGGATTTTAAAAGGACCTGATATGCACATTAGGAAGGCAAAAGGCAACAGTGAAGGGAAAAGTAAGTAAGATTTGACAAGGAAAGAGTTATTGTGGATCAAATAAAGGAGTACAAATGGAAGTAAAGTGGAGAGTGTCAAACTGAACAATGTTTAGGAGGCATCAGCACGAGGTTGCTGATTCACTGCGATGGCTGAATTGCTAGACATAAAGAAGATGACGTCGTCACTAGATCCATAATTTCATGTAATCTCTGTGGAAAAGTGCTCATTGCTAATTGTAAAATAATATATATTAACATAATCTTTAAAGAAGTCAAGGTACTTTCCTCACTGAGAACATGATAATGTGATTTAACTTCTTGCTTGATTTCACATGATCTATGTACAATTTATCATAAGGTAGTATACTGTCAGAATTATTCAGTATGAGTGTTGCAGTGGTTTTGAATTTGTAATTAACAAAATGAAAAAGAATGCTATGTATTTTGTGATCTTTACAAAGACTTTTGAATAGTAAAGAAAAATTAAGAAAACAGCAGTATATTTAAAATACTTAAAATAGAACCTGTGACCATATATTAATTATGTGAAAATTAATTCTTCACATTATAACAAATATCTTTTGTGCTATCTGAATCTTACTTATGAAATAATGACTCTATGGGGAGGATATTCTGCCTCACTGCCCTTGATGAAGAAAGTACATTATTTGAATTTCAACTGAAGAGATTTTTTTTTTAACTTTTATTCTGTTGGAATAAATCTTTAGGATGTAATTTAACTTAATTGTTCTTCTGTCATTCATGAACAACTTACACTGAACTCATAGTTTATGATGTCAGCAGAAATTAAATTATACCCTTGTGTTCAGTTGGGAACCATTTTTTAAAAAATAATCTGACATCAGAAATTAAAAATCTGTTTCTAATATAGAATAATTGTAGTTCAGCCGCTTAACCAACTGAGCCACCCAGGTGTCCCAAAATAATGAGTATGAAAAGGGAATGCACCATAATCTTGTTACAAAGATTTCCAGTGAAATCATAAATAATCAAGTCTAAAGAGTATACAAATATACATTTGACCTACTACTGTTGTTAGAAACACTCCAAACCAAAAACAGTCTAAAATACTATATATTTAAAAATCTATAAAAGGTATTCCCTCTGATCTCCAGATAAAGCATTTCAAAGCTTAAATGATGAGTCTAAAATTAAGCAAATTTTACCCAAACACTCACTTTTTATTTTAAATTCAGTAATCGCACATTTTCTCAATGACCCTAAAGAAACAATTGTCCAGCGTTTCCATTAAACTTGAATGAATTTACAGCCTGTTCCTGAAAAACAGCTCAAGACATTTTATAGTCATATGTTCTTTGGTCACTTGGCATAAGATTATTTATTTATATATTTAAGGGTCACCAGTATAGAACATGCTATGTAGGCAATAAACAGAACATCAGGAATATATAGATATTTCACTAATAAGAATATGACAGATAAAAACATTATGCTGTCCAAAAAAAAGGCATTTCTCTTTGTAAAATATAAGACACATTTTGATTGCAAATTAATGTCTATTCCATTTTCCCAATTTTTATTGCATTAAATGCACATAACAAAATTTACCAATTTAACCATTTTTAAGTGTATAGTTCTGTGGTAATAAACCTTCATAATGTTATGTTACCATCATCACCATTCATCTCTAGAATTATTTTTATCCTGTAAAACTAAAACTCTATACCCATCAAACAATAACTCCTTATTTTCCCCTCCACCCAGACTTTAGTAGTCAACCATTTTATTTTGTTACTGCAAATACTTTAAACACATCTTTAATAGGAATCATATAATATTCATCTTTTTGTAACTGATTTACTTCATTTGGCATAATGTTCTCAAGGTTCATCATATATAACATATACCAGAGTTTTCTTCCTCTTTAATGATAATGTTCGTGTGTGTGTGTGTGTGTGTGTGTGTGTGTGTAACATTTTCTTCTGCATTTCTCTGTTAATGGACATTTGAATTCCTTCCATGTTTTAGCTTTTGTGAATAACGCTGCCATGAACATGGGTGCAGGTATTTCTCCAAAATTACTTTCAATTCTTTTAAGTAACTACGCACAAGTGGAATTTCTGCATCGTAAGGTTATTCCATTTTTAATCTATTGAGAAGCTACAATGATTTTTTCCACAGTGGTTATACCATTGCACATTCCCACCAACAGTGAACAAGAGTTCCAATTTCTGCGTGTCCACAAGAACAGTTGCCATTTTCTGTTTTGTTTTGATTTGTTTTTCTTTTAATAGTAGCCATCCTAGTAGGTATGTGGTGGTATCTCATTGTAGCTCTTTGATTTGCATTTCCCTAATGATTAATGATGTTGAGTATTTTTGTATGCTTATTGGCCATTTACATACCTTCTTTGGAGTAATATCTATTTAAGCCCTTTGCTCTTTTTGAATTGGGTTGTTTCTACTTTTGTTTTTGAATTTTACTTGTTCTCTGTACATTCTGCTAATAATTGCTTATCACATACATGATTCACAAATATATTTTTCCTTTCTATAAGTTGTCTTTTTATTATGTTAATATCATTTCATGCACATTTTAAAAGATTTTATTTATTTATTTGACAGGCAGAGATTACAAGTAGGCAGAGAGGCAGGCAGAGAGAGAGGGGGAAGCAGGCTTCCTGATGAGCAGAGAGCCCAATGCGGGGCTCGATCCCAGGGCCCTGGGATCATGACCTGAGCTGAAAGCAGAGGCTTTAACCCACTAAGCCACCCAGGTGCCCCCATGTACATTTTTTTTTAATTTCATGAAGTCTATTTTTAATTTTGTTGCTTGCACCTTTATTGTCATATCCAATATGAAGCTTTTACCCTATGTTTTATAGTTTAGTTCTTATATTTAGGTCTTCAAACCATTTTAATTTTTGTATATGATGTTAGCTACATGTCCAATTTCATTCTTTTGTGGGTGGATATCCAATTTTCCCACTACCATTTGTTGAAAAGACTATCCATTCCCCCTTGAATAGTCTGACATCCTCATTAAAAATCACTGAATCATGTATGTGAGGGTTTATTTTTGGACTCTAAAGTATTCCACTGGTTTACATGTCTGTCTTTATGCTAATATCACACTGTTTTGGTAACTGCAGTTTTGTAGTAAAGCTTAGAAATCGGCAAGTATTAAATCCTCTGGCTGCCTTCTTTCAAGATTGTTTTTGGCTATTCCAGTTCCTTTAAGATTCTATATAAAAGTCATTAGGATTTTATATTTCTATTAAAAAAAGTTCATTAGGATTTTGATAGGGGTTATACTGAATCTGTGGAATGCATTGGTAGTATCGATTTCTTAACAATATTAAATCTTCCAAAGTTATGAACACAGGATGTGTTTCCACTTATTTGTATCTTCTGTAATTTCTTTTGGCAATGTTTTAGAGATTTCATTATACAAACCATGTGCCTCCTGGCTTAAATAAAATACCTAAGTATTTTATTCTTTTTGGTACTATTATATATGAATATATGTATTTCTTTATTGCCCTTTTCTGTATTGCTCATTGTTATTATATAGAAATGCAACTGAATGTGCATTGTGTGCATGTGTTGACTTTGTATTCTGCTACTTTGCTGAATTCATTTATACTAATGGTTTTGTTTGTAGAATCCTTAGGTATTTTACATAATAGATCATATCATCTGTGAACAGATGTAGTTAATTTTACTCTTTCCTTCCCATGTAGTTGTCTTTTATTTCTTTTCCTAGCCTCATTGCTCTGGCAAGAACTTCCAGTACTATGGTGAATAGGAGTGGTAAAAGTGGGCATTCTTGTGTTGTTCTTCATGTCAGAGTAATAGCTTATAGTCTTTCATTGTTGAATATGATTCAATGTGAGGTATTCATATACAGCTTTTATTATGGTGAGGTAGTCTCTTTGTATTCCTACTTTGTGGAATACTTTTATCATGAAAGCATGTTGAATGCTGTCAAATGTTTTTTTCTACCTCAACTGTGTATTTTCCCCTGTATTCTATAAACATGGTGTATTACATTGATTGTTTTGTATTGAAATATCTTTACCTTCTGAAAATAAATCCCACATGCCTCATGTTGTGTAATTCTTTTAAGATACTGCTAAATTCAGTTGAGGATTTTTGTATCAATATTCATAAGAAAAATTAAACTGTAGTTTGTTTTTTTGTTGTTGTTTTTATCTTGTAATGTCTATGTCTGGCTTCGGTCCTATGGTAATGTCAACCTTAAGGAATGAGTTAGTATCCTTTCTTCTCAAATTTTTGGGGGAAGGGAATACATTTTTGATTACTGATTCCATCTCATTCATTATAGGTCTAATCAGATTTTCTGTTTCTTCAAGATTTAGTCTTGGTAAGTTTTGTTAGAGAGCCCGATATGGGGCTTGATCCCAAGACCCTGGGATCATGACCTGAGCCGAAGGTAGAGGCTTTAACCCACTGAACCACCCAGGCGCCCCTTGTCTTGTATTTTAATGAAAGCATAAAGCATGGTTTTCCTTTAGTAGGTGTGTAGGTGTGTGTTAATATCTGTTTTTTCAGCTTTTGGGAATAATCAGAATCTCAATAAAAATAGAACCTCATGTTCAAAATCTACCTACATATTTTATAAAAGATAATGTATATAAAGCTCATCATTAATTGGTCCTGAACCTACCTTGTACTACTGATGCATCATTATTTGATGTGTGTTAATTGTAAATAAAAATTATTGAATAACTTAATGATAAGATAACTGTGGTGGCATGTATTATTTTCCCCACTATTCATTGCTGTTCCCATAAAGGATATATACCCTACCTGGATGAAAACCTGCTTCACTGAAATATAGGTATCACTTATAACCAAACTACATCCCTTTATTCTTAGTTACTGTCAGTTACTAACAGTTACTGAAAATTATAAAGAGATCACAAAAGATTAAGATTTAGAAATCTTGTTATACTATGTTATACTTGTTATAATATATGTTATACCTCTATTCCCTTAGTTATCATGTTGGAAATGTTAATATTTGAAGTTAATCTAAATCTAATCACTTATACTATTTATCCAATGTAGTCATTTTAGAATATACTTAAAATTTGGAAAACAATATCCTAATTCATATGCTATTGTTTCCTAGAATTTAAGTTTTCTGTTGAATTTTTATATATTCAAAGTATACTATTTTATGTCAATGTTTAGATACACAAATGTTATCAGTTTGAAAGTTTGTATTACGAAAATATCTTAATGTTGGTGGTAACCTCTTTTTGTATGTGTTTATCTGAATGTGCTTTTAGGATCACTATAATAACAAAAATCTGGAAATGAAATATTTTAGAAACAGAGATACATATAAATAGATTGGAACATAATATTTACTTGAAAAAGAGTAAAACTATTCAAAAACATGGATGGATCTTTATAATATTGAGTGGAAAAATAAATTTTTATAAATATTATTTTCTTGGGGTGCCTGGGTGGCTCAGTCGATTAAGCACATGCACATGACTCTTTATTTGGGCTTAGGTCATGATCTCAGGGTCATGAGGTTGAGCCCAGCATCAGGCTCTGCACTCAGCACAGAGTCTGCTTAGGGTTCTCTCTCTCCCTAGGCCCTCCCCACATTCTCTCTCTCTTTCTGAACAAATAAATAAATAAAATATTTAAGTGTATATATATATATATATATATATATATATATATATATATGATTTTCTTTATATTGAGTTTAAAATGACTAATAATAACATATATTTTAGTAATACCTTTATCTTATGAAACCACGTGTATGTGTTTGTGTGTGTGTGTGTGTGTGTGTGTGTGTTTGAGACATATATGAATATTAAAGGCAGGATAAAAGATTAGGGATAATTTAGAAGTAATTATTTCTTCAGGGAAGGAAGGCAGGTTGATAAGATGAGAGAGAAACTCATAAGTAGCAGCAATTTAGTGTCATTGTTTAAAATTCCATGTGTGGTGGTGTTAGGCTATTTTTACTCATTATTAAAATAAAAGCAAAAATGGTTATGCTTGGACAAATTGTGTCCAAGATTGAAGTTTTAGAAATAATTTAAATCCCTCAAAATCTAGACTTTGTAGAAAAACCTACAGATTCTTGACTTAAAAACTATATTAAGACAATAAGCTACTAGCAAGCAAACTGGAAGGATAGCCTAGACATAAACCATCCCTCAGGAAGAACCATTCTTTCAGGCTTAGAGAAAATGTAAAACCTTTATAACCACAGTGAGATACTGTTTTACAAACAACTTGAAGAACTTAAAACACTGGAAAAACCAAGTCATCTAGGAGGAAAATATATCTTCATGAATTGCTCTTCCAATGAATATCATCACAGAAAAGTTTTATATATCTAGTAAGTGAATACTATTTGACCTGTAAGATCTTTCTCAACTTACAAAAGGGTTACATCTGGATAAACCTGTTATAAGTTGAAAATATCCTAAGTCAAAAAATGCATTTAATACACCTAAGCTACTGAACATCACAGCTTAGCCTTGCTTACCTTAAAAGTGCTCAGTACACTTACACCAACCTACAGTTGGGCAAAAAATCATCTGACACAAAGCCTATTTTATAGTAAATGTGAATATCTCATGCAATTTATTGAATACTGTAATAAAAGTGAAAAGCAGAGTGCTTGCATGGGCACAGAATGGTTGTACGTGTGGAGGTTGTTTAACCTTGTGATCATGTGGCTGACTGCAAGCTGCCCAGCATCACAAGAGAGTGTCCTACTGTATATCACTAGTCTGTGGAAAGATCAAAATTCAAAGTTCAAGTATAGTTTCTTTTTTTTTTTTTTTAAGATTTTATTTATTTATTTGACAGACAGAGATCACAAGTAGGCAGAGAGGCAGGCAGAGAGAGGGAGGGGAAGCAGGCTCCCTGCTAAGCAGAGAGCCTGATGTGGGCCTCGATCCCAGGACCCTGAGACCATGACCTGAGCTGAAGGCAGAGGCTTAACCCCCTGAGCCACCCAGGTGCCCTCAAGTACAGTTTCTACTGAATGCAAATCACTTTCATACAATCACAAAGCTAATATGTCCTAAGTCAAACTACCATAAAAAATCAGAGACAGTCTGCATTTTCTTTGACCAAAATATTACATTCCTAAGCATATAGATTAGATTAGGAATCTTAAAATATGTCCATATTCCCGAGATTTTGAGAACTTCCAAACAGTTGCCAGACATAAACACACACATACACACACACACACACACACACACTTCTAGAAATTCAATTTTCCTATACATTTAGTTCTAAAATCTACTGGCATAATAAAAGCCCAACACTATTCTTTCTGTGACCACATGTTGTTCCCCACACTGCCCCTTATATCTACCCTTAATTCATCAACAATAGCCATCTTTCTTTTTAGAAAAGAAAGTCATGCTCCTTATCCATCTGGACTCTTACCACCGTGCATTGCGAAACAAAGTGACAATGGAAAGACTGATTTCAGAGAAGTTCTCTTTAACGTTATCTCAGGGAACCAAAAACCTCCCTTACAGCTTTCTGTCTTCCTTTTTGAACTGAAGTAATGTCCTAGTAAAGCTATTTTTTTTTTTAAATATAAGTGGAAAGGCTTCAAAGGAAATCGAATGTTCCAAGATTGTTTAGATGTAATGTGCAGGTTAAAATTTTACTTGATATCTTTCAGAAGCATTGTGCATAAATACCGTTAAATATCTATCCCAATCAGTCACTCATTTATTGAGTTTACCCCGCATTATGTTGTGTGCAAGCTGCACATTATGTTACTGTATCAAACAACCACCAACTTTCAGTAGCTTTGAACACATGGATTTCTTTATCTTTTTCTCTACTTATTGATTGGCTTGCTACAGGTACAGTTATATGCCACATATTTTCTTCAGTTTAGAATCAGATTGAAGAAACACCCGTGTTTGTGACATGTCATTCCAACACCAGAGGGAGAAAACAAGAGATCGTATGGAACTTCTCAATATTTCTTAGAGCTTCTATTTGGAAATTGCCTACCTTGTACTTCTGATTCATTATCAGTCCAAGGACAATTCACAGCCAAGCCTAATGATCATGGCATAAGGAAGCACAGAAAATCACATATCGGCAGGTAGGAATATATATCCTTTATGGGAACAGCAATGAATAGTGGGGAAAAATAATACATGCCACCACAGTTATCTTATCATTAAGTTATTCAATAATTTTTATTTACAATTAACACACATCAAATAATGATGCATCAGTAGTACAAGGTAGGTTCAGGACCAATTAATAATGAGCTTTATATACATTATCTTTTATAAAATACGAAGGAAGATTTTGAACATGAGGTTCTATTTTTATTGAGATTCTGATTATTCCCAAAAGCTGAAGAAACAGATATTAACACACACCTACACACCTACTAAAGGAAAACCATGCTTTATGTACTTTGCGTGATTAAAAGACCTAAATTTTATCTATTACATTGCCTTACTACAAATGAAGAGAAACATACTGATTTGCATTTTGATTTTATAATATATTATAAAAATGGATAAATTGTATTAAATTTGCATGTTGTTAATCTTGACATTACTCTTCTGTTGGACTTCCCTCTCTAAAATTCTCACCTTGTCCCTGGCTTCCCTAAAAATCACTCAAACAAGGGACTACCTGCATCCTCATTGTCAAAAACTAAACCACAGTGACACCTACCAAATACAGTCATCCATTATTATTCCATGCTACTCATCCTGATATTCTGCTATTACCCATCTAAGATACAGGTGACTAGTGTTCTTTTTTCATCCCAGTCTTATAGGCATAGATACAGAAACATTCTTACTATCTCTATTACTACACTCTCTATTGGTCTATCATTTTAAGAAGACATTTCCTACTAGTTCTCTTGAATTAAAACACTCTCCTCTTCTTCTTTCCAAATGGATTGTGTTTTAGTTTGATTTCCCTAAAAGCAGATTCTTTTTTAAAAATATATTTTTTAAAGATTTTATTTTTCTATTGTAGGGGGAGGGGTGAAACGAGAGGGAAAGAGTCTTATCTGACTCTGCTCTGAGTATGGAGCCCGAGGCAGGGCTTGATCCCATGACCCTGAGATCATGACCTGAGCCAAAACCAAGAGTCTGATGTTTAATTGACTGAACCACCCAGGCACCCCAGCCCAGACGTGGATTCTGAGATGAGGACTCTAGGGAAAGTAGCTTGGGTTTGTAGGCAAGAATGACTATTAGAGGGGTGTGGAAACCATCCAGGGAAGAGGAACATTCCAAAAAGGGTAAATAAACTTAGACAGCTTCTATAGTGGGTGACTACGTCAGTCAAAGACCACTAGGACAACCTGCAGTCTGGCCAAATGACATTTATTGGCTCTATCCAGTGAAGGAGGGAACTTAAGAGGAACCAAGGAGAATAGTACAAAAGAGGAAGGGAAGGATATTATATAAGGATTGTTGTTAAGGTTTGGGCTCCAAAGAAGGGCCCTGAGGGTCCTACT
>PISX010009970.1:0-72747 GCA_004024625.1 Mellivora capensis | reverse complement strand
CAGCAATCAGACAACAAAAAGAAATTAAAGGCATCCAAATCGGCAAAGAAGAAGTCAAACTATCACTCTTTGCAGATGATATGATACTATATGTGGAAAACCCAAAAGACTCCACTCCAAAACTGCTAGAACTTGTACAGGAATTTAGTAAAGTGTCAGGATACAAAATCAATGCACAGAAATCAGTTGCATTTCTCTATACCAACAACAAGACAGAAGAAAGAGAAATTAAGGAGTCAATCCCATTTACAAGTGCACCCAAAACGATAAGATACCTAGGAATATACCTAACCAAAGAGCCAAAGAATCTATACTCAGAAAACTATAAAGTACTCATGAAAGAAATTGAGGAAGACACAAAGCAATGGAAAAATGTTCCATGCTCCTGGATTGGAAGAACAAATATTGTGAAAATGTCTATGCTACCTAAAGCAATCTACACATTTAATGCAATCCCTATCAAAATCCCACCCATTTTTTTCAAAGAAATGGAACAAATAATCCTAAAATTTATATGGAACCAGAAAAGACCTTGAATAGCCAGAGGAATATTGAAAAAGAAAGCCAAAGTTGGTGGCATCACGATTCCAAACTTCAAGCTCTATTACAAAGCTGTCATCATCAAGACAGTATGGTACTGGCACAAAAACAGACACATAGATCAATGGAACAGAATAGAGAGCCCAGAAATAGACCCTCAACTCTATGGTCAATTAATCTTTGATAAAGCAAAAAAGAATGTCCAACGGGAGAAAGATAGCTTCTTCAATAAATGGTGTTGGGAAAATTGGACAGCCACTTGCAGAAAAATGAAATTGGACCATTTTCTTACATCACACACGAAAATAGACTCAAAATGGATGAAGGACCTCAATGTGAGAAAGGAATCCATCAAAATCCTTGAGGAGAACGCAGGCAGCAACCTCTTCGACCTCAGCCGCAGCAACGTCTTCCTAGGAACATCGCCAAAGGTAAGGGAAGCAAGGGCAAAAATGAACTATTGGGATTTCATCAAGATCAAAAGCTTTTGCACAGCAAAGGAAACATTTAACAAAACCAAAAGACAACTGACAGAATGGGAGAAGATATTTGCAAACGACATATCAGATAAAGGGCTAGTGTCCAAAATCTATAAAGAACTTATCAAACTCAACATCCAAAGAACAAATAACCTAATCAAGAAATGGGCAGAGGATATGAACAGACATTTCTGCAAAGAAGACATCCAGATGGCCAACAGACACATGAAAAAGTGCTCCACATCACTCGGCATCAGGGATATTCAAATCAAAACCACAATGAGATATCACCTCACACCAGTCAGAATGGCTAAAATTAACAAGTCAGGAAATGACAGATGCTGGTGAGGATGTGGAGAAAGGGGAACCCTCCTACACTGTTGGTGGTAATGCAAGCTGGTGCAACCGCTCTGGAAAACAGCATGGAGATTCCTCAAAAATTTGAAAATAGAACTACCCTATGACCCAGCAATTGCACTACTCGGTATTTAACCTGAAGATACAAATGTAGTGATCCGAAGGGGCATGTGCACCCAAATGTTTATGGCAGCAATGTCTACAATAGCCAAACTATGGAAAGAACCTAGATGTCCATCAACAGATGAATGGATAAAGAAGTTGTGGTATATGTACACAATGGAATACTATGCAGCCATCAAAAGAAATGAAATCTTTCATTTGCAACGATGTGGATGGAACTAGAGGGTATCATGCTTAGTGAAATAAGTCAATCGGAGAAAGACAATTATCATATGATCTCCCTGATATGAGGAAATGGAGATGCAACATGGAGGGTTGGGGGGGTAGGAAAAGAAGAAAAGAAACAAGATGGGATCGGGAGGGAGACAAACCATAAGTGACTCTTAATCTCACAAAACAAACTGAGGGTTGCTGGGGGGAAGGAGGGTCGGGAAAGGGGGGTGGGGTAATGGACATTGGGGAGGGTATGTGCTATGGTTAGTGCTGTGAAGTGTGTAAACCTGGCAATTCACAGACATGTACCCCTGGGGATAGAAATACATTATATGTTTATAAAAAATAAAAAAAATAAAAAATAAAATAAAATTAAAAGTCTATGAGATGCTTTCTCATGGCTACCACTGGATACATACTGGTGGTTCTCTCTGGGGATTCCCTCTAGGGCTCATTTTGGGCATGTTATTTGGGAGCTCGCACTTAGGTTTTCTTTTTTTTTTTTTAAGATTTTATTTGTTTATTGGACAGACAGAGATCACAAGTAGGCAGAGAGGCAGGCAGAGAGAGAGGAGGAAGCAGGCTCCCTGCTGAGCAGAGAGCCTAATGCGCGGCTCCATCCCAGGACCTTGGGATCATGACCTGAGCCGAAGGCAGAGGCTTTAACTCACTGAGCCCCCCAGGCGCCCCCAGACTTAGGTTTTCATTCTGGAGGAACTTGTTTCAGAATATGAGCTCACTTTATACTTTCAGTAAGGAGATGTATCTGTGGCCTCAGCATGTGAGGGGTCCTTCTAGGACCTCAGGCTTGGACCACCTCCAGATATCATCCCTATCCTCCTTCGAGTAGCTAAATTTAGGGTCTCAATCCCATACCTCTGCCTAGAAGTTCATTATGGGGACATGACATTGAGGGCTTAAGCACTGAGAGTTAACTCTTGAAACACCCAAGGATTTGATATGGAAGAATGATTTTTGATCTAAGATATGACTGAGCCTCTCACCAAGTGATTGCCAGGCTCAAGGCTCAGTGTGGGTGGCTGAGTCTGGCTGCTTTGGGACAATCAGATTTTGGGACAATCAGATTTGGGGAGTTCAGTCCAGAATATTTTATCCTGAGGAGCCAAGCCTAGAGGATCTCAATATGATAACCTCACCTGGGATCTCTGTGTGGTGGGCTCTGTCTTGGGATTCCAGGCTGGGTTCTAGTCTGAAAATTTCCATCTGGAAGAACCTGCTGCATTTAAACACTAGCAGTTCAGTTTGGCAATTCAATCTGTTTTAATCTTGGATCTTAGTCTCAGGTCTCATGTTGGGAATTGAGTTTAGGCTTAGGTTTTGGGATTTCAGTCTTTATCATGTTAATCTGGTCCTCTTCATTTAGGCTTAATCTAGTCTGAAATGTTCGCTCTAGAATAGGGTCTAGAGTAGGAGTAGAGTAAGTGTCATGCATAGAATTTAAGTGTGGATTTAGATGTGAAAAAAATACATCTTATTTTCTAACGTCCAATGAAATTAGGCATTTCTTTCTTTCTTTCTTTTTAAAATTTTTATTTATTTTTTAAATTTCTTTCCAATTCATTGTTTATGCACCACACCCAGTGCTCCAAGCAATACATGCCCTCCATAGTACCCATCACCAGGCTCACCCAGGCTCTCACCCCTGTCCCCTCCCAAACCCTCAGTTAGTTCCTCAGAGTCCACAGTCTGTCATGGTTCATCTCCCCCTCCTATTTCCCCCAACTCCCTTCTCCTCTCCATCTCCCCATGTCCTCCGTGTTATTCTTTATGCTCCACAAATAAGCAAAACCATATGATAATTGACTCTCTCTGCTTGAGTTATTTCACTCAGCATAATCTGTTCCAGTCCTGTCCATGTTGATACAAAAGTTGGGTATTCATCCTTTCTGGTGGAGGCATAATACTCCATAGTATATATGGACCATATCTTCTTTATCCATTTGTCTGTTGAGGGGTATCTTGGTTCTTTCCACAGTTTGGTGACTGTGGCCATTGCTGCTATGAACATTGGGGTTCAGATGGCCCTTCTTTTCACCACATCTGTATCTTTGGGGTAAATACCCAGTAATGTAATTGCAGGGTCATAGGAAGCTCTATTTTTAGTTTCTTAAGGAATCTCCACACTGTTTTCCAAAGTGGCTGCACCAACTTGCATTCCCACCAACAGTGTAAGAGGGTTCCCCTTTCTCCACATCCTCTCCAATACATGTTGTTTACTGTCTTGTTCATTTTGGCCATTCTAACTGGTGTAAGGTGGTATCTCAATGTGGTTTTGATTTGAATCTCCCTAATGGCTAGTGATGATGAACATTTTTTCATGTGTCTGTTATAGGCATTTCTTTCAATAATAAATGTAGGTAACCAACCACAGTAGTATTAGCAATAATATTAAATTTGTCACCAACACACAGATATTTTTCATAGCAGATCTTTTTTAAAGAAAGGTTTATTTTATAGAGGGGAAGGGGCAGAGGGAAAGGGAGAGAGAATCTTGAGCAGACTCCTTGCTCAGTATGGAGCTCAATGCAGGGCTTGATTTCACAACCCTGAGATTATGACCTGAGTAAAACTAAGATCAGATGCTTAACTGACTGTACTACCCAGGCACCCCTCATAACAGATCTCTTAAAATGTTATTTACAGTCGGGCACCTGGGTGGCTCAGTTGTTAAACACTTGTCTTCGGCTTGGGTCATGATCCTGGAGTCTTAGGATTGAGCCCTGCTTCAGGATCCCCGTTCAGCCGGAAGCCTGCTTCTACCTCTCCTGCTTCTCCTGCTTGTGTTTCCTCTCTTGCTGTCTCTCCCTGTCAAATAAATAAATAAAATCTTTTTAAAAGATGTTATTTACAGTCATTAATTTGAAATCGCAAGAGTCATTTAACTACTAACCTGATAGTAGAGCATTGTATTTAAGGCATTAATAAAAAATGTATATTACAATTAGTTTTGTAATGTTTTGATAACTATATTTTATTTTATTTATTTATTTTTATTATGTTAGACATCATAGAGTACATCATTAGTTTTTGCTGTAGTGTTCTATGATTCATTGTTTGCGTATAACACCCAGTACTCCATGCAGTATGTGCTCTCCTTAATACCCATCATCAGGCTCACTGATCCCACCACTCCTCTCCCCTCTAAAAGCCTCAGTTTGATTCCTGGAGTCCATAGGCTCTTATGGTTCATCTCCCCCTCTGATACACCTCCTTTCATTTTTCCCTTCCTTCTCCTAATGTCCTCTATGTTACTCCTTATGTTCCACAAATAAGTGAAACCATATAATAATTGTCTTTCTCTGTTTGACTTATTTCACTTATAACTATATTTTAATATAATTGGTTTCCTTTGTAATGTAAATTTTATTTTATGCATTTAAAAACATTAATCTGGAAAGGGACATATTGGTTTCAACAGATTGCCAGATGGATTCAAGGCACAGAAAAGAGGAAGTCTGTCACTTAGTATACTTAACCTTGGACTTCAGTCTCAAGGCTAAATCTCAGGGTTCATTCAGAGGTCTTGGTTTGTTGGAGCCCAGAGTGGAGTCCCAAGCGTGGGTATTTCTAGAAGATCTACTATGATATTGTGATTTATAATAAAAATATGTATTTGAGGGGCACCTGGGTGGCTCAGTGGGTTAAGCCTCTGCCTTCAGCTCAGGTCATGATCTCAGGGTCCTGGGATCAAGCCCTGCATCAGGCTCTCTGCTCAGCGGGGAGCCTGCTTCCCCCCTCCCCCTGCCTGCCTCTTTGCCTACTTGTGATCTCTGTCTGTCAAATAAATAAATAAAATATTAAAAATATATATTAAAATATGTATTTGGCCTTTGAACCCTTTCCTGGCACAGAGCTCCTAAAATCTTTGTAATTTCCTAAGTGATGAGAATGGTAAAAGGTATCTATGGCTATGTTGCCTGTAGAGCCACCCTGTGATTACAAGTTTGGAAGTTTCACCCCTCAACCTCCTAGGAGGGGAGAGGGGCTGGGGGTTGAATTCAATCACCAATGGCATTGCAGACACCACTGCCCTGGAACCTCCCATGTCACCAGTCATGGCCAACCGCACCATGCACATTGCTGTGGGTGGTGAGCCCTTGGGTTACATCTCCTTTGAGGTAAGGGACCTGGAAACCAAGAAGTGACTACTCATCTGATTCATAAATCTATTTTAACAGATTGGAGCTGTTTTCAGGCAGAGTTCCAAAGAATGCAGAAAACTTTCATGCTCTGAGTACTGAGGAGAAAGGATTTGGTTATAAAGGCTCCTGCTTTCACGGGATTATTCTGGGATTTCTGTGCCAGGGTGGTGACTTCATATGCAATAATGGCACTGGTGGCAAGTCCATCTATGGGGAGAAATTTGATGATGAGAGTTTCATCCTGTAGCACACAGGTCCTGGCATCTTGTCCGTGGCAAATGTTGGACCCAACATGAAGAGTTACCAGTTTTTCATCTGTACTGCCAACACTGAGTGGTTGGATGGCAAGCATGTGGTCTTTGACAAGGTGAAAGAAGGTGTGAATCTTGTGGAAGCCATTGAGTACTTTGGGACCAGGAATGGCAAAACCAGGAAGAAGATCACCATTGCTGACTGTGATTAATCACAAATCTAATAAATTTGACTTGTGTTTTCTCTCAACTACCAGATCCTTCCTTCTGTAGCTCAGACAGCACCCCTTCACCTCCAGCTTCTCAAAATATCCTATAATCTTTGTGCTCTTGTTGCAGTTCTGTGGGTTCTATGTTTTCCTTACTCCAAGTCTAGCTGGATTGCAGGGTGAAGTTTATGATTATGAAATAAAGACTAAAAGACACCACCACCAACAAATCACTAATGTCCAAAGATTCAGTCAATCATGCCTATGTAATGAAGCCTCCATAAAAACCCTTTCAGGGAGCTTCTGGGTTAATGATCACAGGGAGATTCAGAGAGAGCATGAAAGCTCTTTGCTCCTTCCACACACCTTGCACTATGCATCTCTTCCATCTGGCTGTTCCTGAGTTATATCCTTTGATAATAAACCAATAATCTAAACTTCAGTTTGTTTATCTATCTGTCTACACCCAATGTGGGGCTCCAACTCATGACCCCAAGATCAAGAGTCACATGCTCTTCTGACTGAGCCAGCCAGGCAACCCTAAACTGATGATCTAGTAAGTAAAATGTTTCGCTGAGTTCTGTGAGCCCCTGTAGCAAATTAATTAAGCCAGAGTATGGGGTTTTTGTTCCCTCCCATATATAGCCCTTTGGTCAGAAGTACAGGCAACAACCTGCACTTGTATTTGGCATGCGATGTGTGTATGTCGGGGGGGGCAGATTTGTAAGACTAAACTTTTTTTTTTAAAGATTTTATTTATTTATTTGAGACGGAATGAGAGAGAGAGAGAGAGAGAGAGAGAGCATTAAAAGGGCGGTGTCAGAGGGAGAAGCAGACTCCCTGCCAAGCAGGGACCCTGATGCGGGACTTGATCCCCAGATTCCAGGATCATGACCTGAGCTGAAGGCAGTCGCTTAACCAACTGAGCCACCCAGGCGCCCCTGTAAGACTAAACTTTTAACTTGTGGGATCAGAGGCTATCTCCAGGTAGGCAGTATCAGAAGTAAGTTGAATTGGAAGACACATAGCTGATGTCAGAGAATTATTTGGTGGTGTGGGAAAAACCTCCACAACACCCTGGAACGGGTGACCAGCATCTTACCTACTCTCTCCATATATATTTGAAGCCTTAGTCTGGAAACTCATGCAGAGGTGATTAATCTCAGTATCTTTATTTGGGCTTATTTGAACTCAATTTAAGTTGCTGAGTCTGTTGGAAGGAGTCTCAATAGCTCTGTAGGAGTTTATGCCTTACAAAGTTATCAGCCTGGGAATGCTCATGGTTATCATTTCACACCATGTTGTTTTCTGCCTCTGTGTCTTTGTATATACATTGTTTCCTCAGCAGGAAAGTCTCTCTCTCTCTCTTTATTTAGTAACACAACCCACCACCTGGCAAAATTCCACTCAAACTTTTAAGAATCAGCTCAAGTGTCATCTCTGAGAGCCTGCCACAAGCCCCCAGGCTGGGTCAGGGGCTCCCTCTGCTGGATTCTCATGAGCCCCTGTGCTCCCTTCTCTAACATTGCACAGAGATGAATTTATAATAGAACAATAAAGCTTAAGCCTCAGCACCCCATACTTACACATGCCACTTCCGAGTCCCTGATTATTGAGCGCAGTCAATTTGAAGAGCATTTACGATTTGTCATTGCACGAAAACAGTTAAAATACCCTGAAATTTTATAGCTCACATGTTAAAAAAAAAAGAGAGGTTCCCCAAATTCAACAACAATCTTAAAATTTACCTCACTAATAACAAATTGTAAAGTCGACACTTTTCTAAACTACCAATAAAAATTTTTATCAACTGAATAACATTGAATTCAATTGAATTCTTTGTATTCTCTCTAGAAAATGTTATTATAAATATTGTCATATTTATTTAGAGGAGGGTATTAAGGAGCTTGTAACCAAAAGAAAAATTAGTGGGGAGACGAGTCAAACAATTGATAAAAATATTTTATTTTGTGGGGTTTGAGAATGTTTTTGGTATTTGTCAGTTTTTAAAAAGTTTTGTAATTTGTAACATTTGTGATTTCTTTTATAAATCTAAAGCAATACCTTCATACCTAATTTGTACCATTTCTCTTAAAGACAGTTTGCAGAATTCTATCTGCTTCAGGTCCTTTAACACCTAGATTAATCCAGAGCACTGATCATTCTCTAGGGTCCTTGGCCAGTCTTGCATGATGGACTGTAAACTCCTTAGGCATTTGATCAAACCCCACGCATGACGCAGCAATATTCAGCAGGGGCCCAGGCACAGAAGCGACAGTATTGCTTGTTAATATGGTCTAGTCCAAAGTTTGCAATCCTTGCTGTGAGAGGGAATCACCTATGCTATTTTTCTAAGAACAGCTTTATTGAGATATTATTTATATGCCATAAATTTCACCCATTTAAAGTGTAAAATTCAATGGTTTTTAGTATATTTACGGCGTTGTGCAACTGTGTTAGTTTGCTAGGGCTACCATAACGAAATACCAGACTGGTGGCTTTGACAACAAAAATTTATTTTCTCGAAATTCTATAACTTCAAGATCAAGGTGTCAGCAGGTTTGGTTTCTTCTGAGGCCTTTCTCTTTGGCTTGCAGATGTTTACCTTCTGTGCACATAGCCATTTCTCTGTGCATCTTATGTCTCTCTTTATGCCCTAATATCCTTTTCTTACAATGAAACGAATTGTATTGGATTAGCGTGAACCTCTAGGGCCTCGTTTTACCTTATTTACCTCTTTAGAGGCTCTGTCTCCAAATACAGTCACATTTTGAGGTATTGGGTCTTAGCACTTCAACATATGAACGGAGGGGATGACACACAACTCAGCCCCCAACAGCAACCATCACACATCTAATTTTAGAACATCTTCACCTCCCCCCAAAGAAACCCCATTTTCCCCCTCCCCAAAGCCTGGGCAACCATTAACCTATTCTCTATCTCTGTAGATTTGCCTGTTCTGTACATTTCATATTATTTTTTTTAACTTATTTGACAGAGAGAGAGATAGCGAGAACAGAAACACAAGCAGGAGGAGTGGGAGAAGCAGGATCCCCACGGAGCAGGGAGCCCAATGCTGGGCTCAATCCCAGGACCCTGGGATCATGACCTGAGCCAAAGGCAAATACTTAACAACTGAGCCACCCAGGCACCCCTGTACATTTTATATTAAACGGTATTATACAATATGTAGTCTTTTTTGGCTAGTTGGTAGTGATGTCACCTCTTTCATTCCTGATTTCAGTAATTTAAGTCTTCTTTTTTACTTAGTCAACCTAGCTAAAAATTTGTCAATTTTGTTGATCTTTTCAAAGAATCAACTTTTGTTTCATGATTTTCTCTATTGCTTTTGTTTTCTATTCCAGGTATTTTCTGTCCTATCTTTATTATTTCCTTCCTTCTGCTTGCTTTTGGATTACTTTGTTCTTCTTTTTCCAGTTTCCTAAGGTGAAAGGTTAGGTTATGGATTTGAGCTCTTCTTTTTTAATATAGGTGCTTATAGCTATAAAACTCACTTTATATTTTTTAAGATTTTATTTATTTATTTGACAGAGCTCACAAGTAGGCAGAGAGGCAGGCAGGGTTGGTGGGAGGGGGAAGCAGTCTCCCTGTTGAGCAGAAGCGGGCGGATGTGGGGCTCGATCCCAGGTCCCTGAGACCATGACCTGAGCGGAAGGCAGAGGCTTAACCCGCTGAGCCACCCAGTTGCCCTAAAATTCACTTTAAGCATCGTTTTAGCTGTATTTCATAAATATCGGTGTGCTGTGCTTTCATTTTCATTCATTTCAGTTTGTTTCCCAGTTTCCTTCATGATTTTTTCATTGACCCATTTGTTATTTAGAAAGGTGTTAATTTCCACATATTTGTGAATTTCACAAATTTCTTTTGTGATTTGTGAAATGAAAAATCAATTTCTCTATTGATTTTTAATTTCATTCCACTGTGGTGGGAGAACAAATTTTGTGTGATTTCAACTCCTTTAAATCCATTGAGGCCTGCTTTACAACTTATCATATGGTTTGTCATGGAGAATGTTCCATGTGCACTTCAGAAAAATGTATATTCTGTTGTTGCTGTTGGATGAAGTGTTTTATGGATGTTACAACTTTTTTTAAATGCAAAATTTAAGGCTATGCTCCCTGAGGTGGATTCCTCTGCCCCAAGGCCTGGAATCCGTATCTTTATTAAGTTCCCCACACCTTTCAAAAGCCCATGGCCCCGCGCGACCTCCACTCCTGGCTTCCTTTGGTTTATTACATAGGAGTTAACTGCGGTGATGTCATTCATTGCTCTGATAGACTTTTCTATTGGTCTAGTCTTGCTGCCAGGTTCGCGGAAAGGCACATCTGCGTTCCCAGGCTCGGTTTTCGGCTCATTTGGCCTGGGCTGTGCTGCGCAGCGATTGGGCCTCCTGGGCATCGCGTGGTCAGAGGACGGATGATGGCAGGAGCTGGGGAAGATTCGCGGGCGCTGTTCCGGGCTGGCGTCCGCGCGGCGCTGGAAGCCTGGCCGGCCTTGCAGGTGAGTAGGGCCACGGCTAGGATAAAGGTTAGTGTCTGGGGCAGAACAAGAGTTGGCTGGACAACGCGCCTGAGGCGCCACTGGGCGGCATAAGCAGCCAACTCTACACCACCTCAGGCCGGCTTCCAGGATGACGTGGTGGGCTCTGGCCTGTGTTCGCAGATCGCTGTGGAGAATGGCTTCGGGGGCGTGCACAGCCAAGAGAAGGCCGAGTGGCTGGGGGGTGCAGTAGAGGAGTACTTCTTCCGCAACGGTGAGTGAATGTGAGGCGCGGCGACCTGTCTTTGGGGGCGTGGAGAGGAGGAGGTGGGTTCTGTAGAGCGCGCGCTTCCTGTTGAACAGTTGTGGGATGGTACCTAACTAAGGTCGAGGTGGAATGAATACAGGCTTTGGGTGTCAGAATCTTGAGTTCTGATGCCTTAGAGGCTGTGTCATTGAGCTGCGGTATCACGCTGGACAAGTTGTTTTATCTGAGACTCCGTTACCTAATGCCTAAAATAGATATTAAAGTATCCACCTCAGTACTGTCCAATAAAAATACATTGCAACTCACATCATGTCATTTAAAATTTTCTAGCAGCCGCTTCAACAAAGTAAAAAGAAGCAGATTAAATTAATGTTACTGAAGTCAGTATATCTAAAATATCTCAACAGGTAATCAGTATAAAATAACTCCTGAGATATTTTACATCCCTTTTTAGTATTAAGTTTTCAAAATCTGGTGGGTATTTTACAATTTTAGCACCTTCTCAATTTGGCCTAGCCACATTTTGAGTGCTCAGTAATGACTTTTGGTTATTTGGACAGCAAAGATCTACAGCTTTGATGTGTCTTTAAGGTCATGTAAGAATAAGGGACCCTGCAGAGGGTCTTTTGCAAAGTAAGATTTTTACAAAATTGTTTATTCAGGTTTTTTTCTTTTGGTCTTGTAGATGACATTAGGCAGAGTTATCACAAGGAAGTTTGCCATCTAGTGATGGATCTATTTAAGTAAGTAGGCATTTACAGTCTGGGGGATGTTCTAATAAGGATGAGCTCAGGGTGCTTGGGTAGCCTGAGACTGAGGAGGAGGGTTCCTTTGGAGATTGTTCAGGGAGGTAGTGATTGGCTGAGTTTTAAGGGATGAAAAGGAGTTAACTAGGTGGGGGAGACAGAGCACACACAAATAAGTTCTGTGGTATGAGAAGATTATGTGTTATATTTGGAAAGTGGCAGGGAGCTCAGTATTGGAGTAAGGGTGTGTGCGCACTTGTGAGTGTAGGTAGGAGTGGTTGAGAATGAATCTGGGGGGTGGGGAGGCCCTGGGAAGAGGTTAAGACGTGGAAGAAGTTACATGCCTTTGGTTTGTCTGTTAGGCCAGCGTTTGCCAAAATGCAGGCTATGGAATAATAGGTCTGTTAGATGTTCAGTGAAGAAAAAGCTTCTGCAGTCAAATTATGTAAGAACTTTTCTTCAGCTCCTCCTTAGGAGTCACAGTAATCATTAGCATAATAAAAGCTTGGCTAACGATAAGAATCACAAAAAGAAGCCTGTTTTCCTTTGTTTCTCATTAGCTTCTATGGATAGCTTTCTTTAAAAACCAGCAGGACAGCTATTCCTGAAAAGCAGGATATGAAACACTGCTGTAGGTGATGAAAATGCATGGGCCCTTTCTAAGGTGAGTAATAGGATGAGATTTGTTGACTAGAAAGTTCAGAAAATAATCGGTATGGAGCATGACTGGAGAGGGAAAGACTGATGAGAAGGTTATTTCTGTGTAGAAAAGAATGAGGCCTGAACTAGGGCAGTGGCAATAGCAATGGATTGGGGCCTTGGAGATTGTTTGGCCGTGAAGAGGGAGGAAAAAGGAGGCAGGTTTTGGGTTTGAGTCACTGGGTGGATTAGGTGCCTTACATGGAATAGAGGAACCCTGGAGGACAAGAAGTAGGTTTGAAGTGGTAAGATGATGCGTTTGGCTTTGGATGTGGAGGGCCTGAGGCATCTGTGAAATTGGTAGAGTGTAGTCTGTGTTGGAGATGGCTTTGGGGGATATTAGATGAGAGTGCTAGGGAAAGTCAGGGGAGTTAACGAGCTCTCCCAGAGGGAAGGGAGAGTGAGGAGCTTTGTGGAAGACTGTCTTGAGTAATTCTCTAATTCAGAAAAAGTAAAGCAGGGGCTCAGAAGGTAACTGAAGCCTAGATGGTGGAGATTAGCCAGAATCACATAATAGGATGTTGATATCAAGGCTATGATGATTTCATCATTGGAAGTACTTAACATCCATTTTTTCTTTTTTTTTTTTAAAGATTTTATTTATTTATTTGACAGAGAGAGAGAGAGAGATCACAAGTAGGCAGAGAGGCAGGCAGAGAGAGAGAGGGGGAAGCAGGCTCCCTGCCGAGCAGAGAGCCCGATGTGGGACTCGATCCCAGGACCCTGAGATCATGACCTGAGCCGAAGGCAGCGGCTTAACCCACTGAGCCACCCAGGCGCCCAACATCCATTTTTTCTTATCTATCCCATTCCATGGAGCCACAGTTGTGAAGGGTTTCTACATTTCAGAAACTTCAGCCCTTGAGTGATGGAAATTAACATGGATTATGGGTCTCTCCTATGCAAGGCATTATTTAGAGGACTCCTCATAACAGACCTTCAAGAAGGCCGCCACTAGCCCCACTTTGTAGATGAGAAAACAGGCACAGAGATAAGTAACTTGTTCAAGGTCACAGAGAGGAGGCCAGTTAAAATAGGTCAGATAAAAGAGGGTGAGTGTGGTTGGGATGCTTTGGGAATAAGAGGGATTGGTAGGATGCAGGAGATTGGAAATTAGGTATTTATGTTTAGTGTTTGTTTGTTTGGCTTTTAAGAATCACATAAAAACCTGGAGTACAGAGCACTTCAGTGAATAAAAGCTCACTGTTGGGGCCTTTACCCACCAATCGGATATGGACCCACCAAGTAGGTATTGGATAGTAGTGGGCATGAATGATTCAGGTGGCTGGTCTTTGCTTTCCTACTAGCTGACTTGGAGCTAGATGAGGTGGAGGACTTCCTCGGGGAACTCATGACAAACGAATTTGATACTGTTGTGGAGGATGGAAGTCTGCCCCAGGTGAGCATATTGTGTACTAACTCCCATTTCCCTGCCTGCAGTCTTTCTTCTCCCTGTCTGTTGGTTTTTAGGCCAAGACCTTGGGTCTAACCATTCTTTTCTTGAATCCTGTGCAAGAACCTTCTGTGACTCCCTTTTGCCTAAAGGAAAAAGTCTAGTCTTCCCAGGTCTTTCCAAACTCTGCCTCTTCTCTTTCATTTCTCTCCATACAGCATTCTCAACCGGGTGCATTCTTCACCCCCATCTCAAAGGCAGGTCAGGCCAGGTACATTTCCACCCCTGTTCTTGTTAACATTTTCCCCATCAAGCCCTGCTGGGATTGCCTTCCCTTTTACCTCTTCTGTCTTTCAAACCGAGTTCTAGTGCCTTCCTTTGCTAGGAAGCCCTCCTTCCATACTTTAGACTCTTACCGGGGTCCTTCATATATGGTTCCTTCAGTAGTGAACTCCTTGGGGGAAGAAAGTGCCCCATTCTCTTCTGGAAAATTCCAACCCCCTCCCTACTCTTGCTGCAAACACATGTGGGTTGTATTGTAGGTTCTCCAAAAAAATCCAAGCTAGTTGAATGTTTTCTTGGTAGGTGAGCCAGCAGCTACAGACCATGTTCTACCACTTCCAGAGGGGTGATGGGGCTGCTCTGAAGGAGATGGCCTCTCACATTACCCAAAGAAAGTACAGGGTCAGAGCCACTGCAGTTACAACAGCCAGAGAAACGGATGAAGATGATGCGGACAGCGTGGAGGAGATGGAGGTGAAGGGGGGGTGCCCCTTGGGTGGGGAGATGCAGATATCTTCAATTTTCTGGGAAATCCGCTAGTTTCATAGGGAAGTGATGGGGTGGGGGGATATATTATCCAGAGAGGGCAGGGAACTTTCCTAAGGTCACATAGCCAATCCTGGCAAAGCTGGGAAGAGAGCCTGGGTCTCCAGTGGCCATAGCCAGGAGGTGTTGTATTTACCGCTCTCCTGTATTTCTCCTCCAGGTCACAGCTACGAATGATGGGGCAGCTACAGATGGGGTTTGCCCGCAGCCTGAATCCTCTGGTCCAGACTCCCAGACTATTAAAGAAGAGGATATAGTGGAAGATGGCTGGACCATTGTCCGGAGAAAGAAATGAGTGGGGCTGGAAATGGTTTGGGCCCTTGCTTGCTAGTTGTTTTGAGCCTTGTCTGTAGGGGTTTTGGGGAGGGTTGTGGACTCTTGGACTGGTTCCCCCATCTCCACCCTCTTCCTGTTCCCCTATTCAGTTTCCTCCAGGGGAAGAAGAGCCCTAGAGTCCTTCCTCTCAAGGTACTGTGACCTGGTTCACCACACTCCCTTGGGTCTTAAGTTACTGTCTGCATGATGGGCCTGATTTCACAGTACATTGCCTCTCAGGTGTGGTTAGTATGAAGAGGGAGGGTTGAGCAGGTGAGGGCATGACTGGAGAAGCTAAACACTGGTTGACAGTGGCCAGGTGGATCTGTGAAGGGAGAGGACCAGCAGGAAAACCAGTAGCCCTGCTGGGTCAGGAATGTTGAGATGAACTTGCAAACTAGAAGCAAGATGAGTTGAAGATGGGAATGAAAATAGTGTGGTACCTCTTCTTCTTTTTCCCCTGCCCATACACACACAAAGCAGCTCTGTACCCCTGCCCAGAAGTTGGAACCTCCCAGGAACACTCCCTTTCTGTAGCTTAGCCGCTAGCCCTGGGTTCCTTCAGGAAGTCTAAGACTTTGGCTAGGTGGTGAGCTTGGGGGACCTGGGCTTTGTTTTCTTTCTCCTCCAGCCTCTTTCCATATACTTATCCAAATCCAGGGATGAGGCTTAAAACCTCAGTAAATAGTACCTTATTGTTTAATCTGTGACTTGACCCATGAAGAGCCTTAGAATCAGCCTTTTAGGAGCTGGGCTTCAGAGCTCAGTAAGGGAGCAGTTTTTGGGCCCACCCTAGCAGCCTGTTACCTTGAACAAACAGGTGGATAAATGGAACACAGCAGCACTCTGAAAGTTTCCATAAGCCCGAAATAAACTGTATTTTTCTTTAAAAAACAAAACAGAGAGTATCCATTGTCTTCCCCCCATTCCCGTGTCCTGCCCTGTGGCCCTGCCATGGGTCTGGACGATAAAATACTGCGTAGCCTTGGGGCTGGGTAGAAGCTATAAGCCATGGGAGAGGCAGGAGGGGTCTGGTCACCACCCCACGTAACGTGTATAAAGACACTGGCTGGGGGGGGGCAGGGGTGGGCCAGGGTCATGGGGTCAGTGGCAGAGCTGGCACTTGAATCCAAATCTCCTGCCTCCAGTTTGGGGGGGACTTGGGTGGAGGCAGGATCTGTAGAATGTTGAAGGGATGGAGGACAAAACAGCCTAATTCAAGGGGGTCTAGCAACAGCTCCCACCCTTCCTGGGGACAGGGATTTAAAAAAAATTAACATCACTGTAGGAATTCTTTTTTAAAGCCCATGTTTTGTGAAAAGATGAATTAAAAAACCTAAGACCCAGCACTGGGGATTGAAAGTGCCCATGATGGGAGTTCAAGTATTGAATGAGCTGGGAGGGAGGGGGCTGGGGCCCTCAATTGGACATGGGCAGCTGGAGTATGGGGCAGGGGGCCCCAGTTCCTCCCAAACCCTCTAGGTCTTGTCTTGGGTCTGGGGGGCTTCGGAGGGTTCAGCAATGGCTCCTGAAGCTGCCACTGGAGCCTCCTCCATCTCCCTGTCCTCAGACAGTGTGGGCCCTGGGCAGAATGTGTCCCCACGGCCTGCCCGACCGAGCACAGCCATCCATCGCCGCTGCAGCTCCTCTGTCTCGGGGCTGAAGTACCAGCTCAGGTGGCTCTGGGTGATCTTGAAGACGTGCCTTCTGTCAGGCCGCTCCCCTGCCTCAGGAGGCCCCACTTCAAAGCCAATGAGGGGCAAGCTGCGCTGGGCTTTCACATCCTAGGGAACAGGACAGAGCTGGGGTCACCTCGAGACTGGGCTTCTCACTAGTTTTGCATCTGCTGAACCCTTCTTTTCCTTCCCCTCAGGAAACTTCCATGGCTCCACTGATAGCAAAGGAAAAATGTCAGCTGAGGCTAGCATGCAGGCTAGTTCAAATACCCATTTCCTCCCACAACCAAAACCAGTTGGGCTAGTCTCTTTAGCATATAACAAATAATATTTGCAGGCCTTTGTTTCAGCTGTTGGTTCCATTTACATGCCCCCCCCCCCCCCGCTCCCCGCTCCCAACTGGACCTAGCAGTGCTAACCTCCACTCTGGCTTCCTCCAGGAAACTAGCTCCACTATCTCACCTCACTTTTCCCTACACATGTTGGCCCAGTCACTCCTTGTCTCTAGCTGGTCTTTGTCTCACAAGGGTAGGGGTTCTGATTTCCTCTTAGCCTTACCCAATCCCCCAAGGCCAAGGAGAGGTCAAGGACTGAAAGGGAAGAGGAGCAGCCTGGTTTTGCCAGGTGGCTGAAAGGCCCTGAAAGAATGGGATGCACACCTGAGGGGCTCCATAGATGTACAGCACCAAGGGTTCATTCTCAGGAACCACGAACCATGCCTTGTGCCAGCCTTTGCCACCTTTCTCCATGTAGTGTAGGAAGCTGCAGATGACGCTGTTCTCCGCAGCCACTGAGGCCTGTTTCTGTGGCCAGAGACACAGGGGACATCAGTGTTGATAGAAGGCCTGGCCTGGCTACTCTTGGCTTTGACATGCCCTCAGCATAGGGATTGATAAGGCTGAAGCTCAAATGGCAGGAAGGATTTGTCCAGTACCCCCACCCCCTGTGGGTTAGAATTGATGCTGAAAGCCAGTCTTCTCTGCTGCACTGCAGTGGCTGCTTGCCTCCTAAGAGTTGGTGGGAGGGCTGTTTCAGCAGGGCATCTAGATGCCAGGCAGGCATTGTTCCATCAGTTGATTTATTCCTTAAGTCACTTATGCCTTTATACCTCCTGTTCATTGTCTTTCATCATAACATCCATGCCTTGGATTTAGCAAGAGGCAACCCTAGCATTGTGAAGAGGATTGGGTAGCTGGGTAAGGCAGTTTGGCTTAGAATCCTAGCTTGAGATGAAAATGCACTGACTTGGAAGGAGAACATATAGGTCTGTTGTAAGGATTAAATGAGTTAATGTATGCAAAATGCTCAGAAGAGCGTCTGGCACGGAGTAAGCATTCTTTTTTAAAAAAGATTTATTTATTTTTGGGAGAAAGAGAGAGAGCGCTTGCATGTGCACGTGAGCAGGAATTAGGGGCAGAAGAGTAAATCTTCAAGCAAACTCCCCCCTGAGTGAGGAACTCACCCCAGGGCTCCATCTCAGGACCCTGAGATCATGACCTGAGCCGAAATAAAGAGTCAGCCGCTTAACCATCTGAGCTACACAGGCACCCCCAGAGTAAGCATTCTTTAAATGTTAAGTGAAATACCTCAATTTGGTTAAAAACAAAACCAAAAATGTATGTATGGCATGATTCAGCACAACTATTAATAGTGGTAATCTAGTGGGTAGAAGGAATATGGTGTTTTTATTATTTTTGTTTATATTGTCTAGTTTTCCCCAGCGCACATATCCTATTTTGTAATAAGAAAAGATAATTTGTTTATTGAAAAACATAACTAGCTCTGCCACTTGCTGGCTGTATAATTTTGGCAAATAACTCCCTGAGCCTCAGTTCCCTCATTTATAACCCAGGGATAGGAATAGCATGGATAGATTACTGTGAGGATTAAATGGCTAAAGCACTTAAATAAAAATTCGTCTTTCATTCACTCTTGCATTGATTTTACTCACTCCAAGCCTGGGTCACTTGCTCAGTGGAAGCACATAACACCCTAGCATTTCAGAGATGCCCATGTGTGTGTCAGTCACGGTGGGTGTCTGGGGCCCATGTGGTCGGCGTGGGACTGTTAGTCCGGGACCTGGCTCTTACCTCCAGGATAGACCTCCGGCGCTGGGGTGTATGCTGGCTGCAGACCGGGCTGCTCCCAGGCACCCCATGCAAGGCCACGTAGCAGTCCGTGCACACACGGTTGGAGCGGTTGTTGTCATAGATGAGGCGGGCCCGGAACTCGGAGCACTTCCCACAAACCACCTGGGGTGGCAAGTGGGCAAAAACAGCCTGGTTCCTGCAGGTCTTTCCCTTCAGTGTACCAACTCCCACAGTGGACTCATGGCCTCCCCCACTTGGAGGGTAACCCACTCAGAAGTGGGCCTTTGGGCTGCCAGCCTGTACCCTCCCTAGCTCTGCCCCTGCCTGCCAAAACTCACATGCCCGCAGGCCTTGCAGTGGTGCCTGCGTTTGGTGATGGAATTGAAGGGCTCCTGGCAGCGCATGCACATGGTGACTTCCTTTTCTCGGATGGGTGTAGGTGCCCGCTTCCCAAGATCCACGTTCTGGAGAAAGGGCCAGGTCCCAGGTCAGAGATCGCTACTCCCCAGCCCAGTCCAGCCAGCCCCTGCCCTCTGCCTCAAGGCTTGGATCATCAGCGGGAGGCAGCAGATACATTCAGAAGACCTGCCTTTGAGTCCTTGCTCTGTCCTTACCTCACTGTACTACAAAAATGACAAGTCATTTTTACTTTCTGGGCCTCAGTTTCCCCCATGATTTCTCTGTGGCCATACCAAAAGAAGACTGTGCTTCTGAGGTCCTGCACTCTACCTCTCTGGTCTTCACTCTCTGGGAAGGGGCAAGGATCATTTCAAGGTAAAGTGGGGACTTGGAAGCCTGGAAGGGATCCCAGTGCAGGGGGAGAGGGTGGGGACTCTTACTGGAGAATTAGGGGGTGTGTCTTCATCTTCCCTGTTTGTTGAGTTCAACAGTTTGAAGGTCTCCAGCGTCTGTTCGTGCTTCAGGAGGGTGGAGTTGATGGCCTATAAAGGGGGTTGTAAGAAATAAGAGGTCAGATCATCTCACAACCCACCTATTTCCACCCTCACCTCACCTTCCTATGACCTAGCCTGGAGTCTGGAGAAAACTTGGTTTTCTTGGCCAGACTCTGCCTCTTGTTAGGCATATGATCTTGAGCAAGCCCAATCCCAAATCCAATTCTCAGATCAGTGGTTGAAAAATCACAGAAGGTCTTCCTGGCCACTGTCTGGGCTTCAGGTTTTACAGGATTTAACTCACTGGGGTTATACCCTCAGAGGAGCCATCTTTCTAAGGGGAGAATTTGAGAGTTTCTGTTTAATCTCTGGACCTCAGTTTGCTTATCTGTAAAACGGGGATGGTAAAGTTTGTTGGAAAGCCGTGTCCAGGCCCATTCTGGTCTGATAAGAGTTTTAGGGGAGAGTCCACAAACCCCAAGGAGACCTGTTAATACTCCTCCAGCCCCCTACCACAAAGCCTTCTTGGATGTTACCTGGACCCAGTCTTTCTTCTCCTCCTCAGTCCTTGGGGGGCGGTGGGGGGAAAGAAAAATATTGGGTTAGGCAGGCCAACCAAAAGCAACTGGAGTGGTAAACAGTATTTTGGAGTCAGACCAGGGTTTTGACCCTCTGGTCCTTAACTTATTATGTGACCTTAGGCAAGTCATGTAGCCTGTGTTTATTTATTCAGCAGTTACTAATAATTTCCAGACCCTGTGCTAGGGACTTGGGGCTTAGAGAGGGCTGGCCCTACCCTCAAGGAGCTCATGGTCTGGGAGGGGAGATAGGGACAATACAGGGGGATTAGCACTGTGACCCGGAGTGAAAATAGGGCGGAGAATCCCAGAAGGAGAGACCTGCCCCAGCCTGGAATTTGGGTGGGGCTGTTAAGGAAGGTTTCTTCAAGGAGGTACTGGGCCTCAAGTAGAGGATTATGGGTGAGGTGTGTGTAAAATTATGGAACATACAAGAAACCAGAAGTAGTTCCTGTTGTTGGAATGGCAAATTTGAGAAAGGGTGGGAGCTTGTTTTCCTTTAGTCCATTTTCTTCTCATTTTACATGGAGAGAATGATCAGTTTGGGTTGTTCTGAGCAGTAACAAGTGATAGGTAAAGTGCCCAGCACAATCCTTGGTCCACTAGGTGCTCAATCAGTGTGAGTTACCTCTTCCTTTTTCCTTCCTTTCCCACCTCTCCTGTCTGCCCTGGAGTCTCCAAGGCCTCTAGGCTGGGACAGCTCCATAAACTGCTTACTAGGGACAGGACCCAGTCTCTTGGCTGACTCCTACCTGGCCTCTTCTAATCCCCTTCCTCCACATCTACACACCAGACATCCAAAGTATTTTTCTAATATGAAAATCTGACTACATCCTTAGAACCACTTCATGAAAAATTAAGGATAGGAGTTAATATTTAGCTACAAGAATGTCCATTGCAATGCTATTTATCATGAAAAATTGGAAGCAGCCTAAGTGCCCAACAGGGGATCAGATAAAAAGAAATGATGGTATATCATTACTGTCAGACAATATAAATGGTATAGAAAGCTGTTTATAATATGTTAAGTGAAATATAATATGTTAAGTGGTATAGAAAGCTCTTGATGTTAAGTAAAAACATAAAATACACATAGCATTCCATTTTTTTAAAAAAAAGTGACATGTGTGTTTATATTTATCAAAACTTAGTGATGGTACACACTTTAAGACCTGTGCATTTAGCTGTGTGAAAATTTGGCCTCAAGAAAAGGAGAGGACATTTAGCAAATATTGAACTCTAGTTAATATGCACACCAAAGTCTTTAAAGGATGAGGTGTAGTGATGCCTGTAACTTCGTTTGAAATGCATGTTAAAAAAACCAGATGGATTGGTGGATGGATAAAAGGATACATTAGTGATAAAGTAAATATAGGACAATGTTAGCACTTATAGAATCTGTACGGTGGGTTTACAGTTGTCCATTGTATCTTTTTTTAACTTTTCTGTATTTTGGAATATTTTCATAATAAAATATAGAAAGAAAATGTGTGTGTGTGTGTGTATGTGTGTGTGTGTGTATGTGTGTGTGTATGTCTGTATACACATACACATATATATGCAACTAGAGGAAAGGAAAGGCCTGGGGTGAAGTATCATGTCTTTACTTTAAAATGGTTCAGCCAAAGATATATATGGCAAAATGTCAATAATTGTTGATTCTTAAGTCGGTGGTTCTAAACCTTGGTGCACACACTAAAACCACCAAGGGAGCTTCTAAAACTCCTCATGTTCAGGCTGTGCCCCAGGCAAATTCAGTCAGTCTTTGAGGGTGGGTTTCAGACATCAGTATTTTTAAAAAGATTTTATTTTTAAGTAATCTCTACACCCAATGTGGGGCTCAAACCTCTAACCTTGAGATCAAGAGTCACATGCTCTACTGACTGAGCCAGACAGCTGCCCTTCAGACAGCAGCATTTTTTTAAAAGTTCCCCAGTTGATCTCTGTGTTGCCAAGGTTGAACACTAGTTGTCTAAATGGTAGGCATATGGGTGTTTGTTGTATATCTACTTTTCTGGATATTTGAAATTTTTCATTAATTTTTTTAAAGGGCAGTACAAACAATTGCAAAGCAAACCCTCCATGCCTTTCCTCTGCCACTAGGAGGAAGCCCTACACTTAGTGTAGTACTTAGTGCTTAGTGCTTAGCGCTCCTCTCTGGCTCCATTGTGTTTCAGCAGCCCCCTCCCTCCCATTCTCCCAGCAGAAGACCTGTCTGAGTCATATGACTTGTCACTCAGGTTCTGCTGAGCCCCCTCCTGGATGTGCCCACGTTGGCTTTGTTCTTGCTTCCTGGCTGCAGGCCTCAGGCCTCGGGGATGTTCTCTCAGTCCCCCAGAGCTTCAAAGGTAACATTCATCTCTCTTTCCGGCCTCCACACAGTCCCAGCAGTGAGGGTTCTGACTCTCATTTCTCACTTCCTTGCAGCCTGTCAGAAATAAATCATCTACCCATATGCATCCATTCCCTGGCCCTGACCCTGACCTCAATTCCTAATCACTTGGGCCCTCAGAAGGCAATGTGAGCTCTATTTCCATCTCTGCTTTCTAGCTATGAGATCTTGGGCAAGGTACATAACTCTTCTGTGCCACAGTTTGCTCATCTGTGAAATGGGGTTGATGGTAACAGTAGCTACTTCAAGAGTTGTTTTAAGGATTCAACTAGTCAGGTTAAACTTAAAATGTTTCAGTGAAAATTCACTTAAAACAGTGCCTAACATAAGAGCAAGTCTTCACTAGATGTGAGCTATTATTATGATCCAAGTAGAGGATGGATTTGAAAGCCCCTTTGTTAAATGGCTAGACATTATTTTTAAATGTTATTTTTAAAGGTTTTATTATAAAAAATTTCAAGCATACAAAAAAGTAGACAGGATAGCACAAATTCACTAAATGTATGCCTACTATATAGATGCAAATTTAAAAAATATTTTGCTATATTTACTTCATATATGTATATGTTCACATATAGTTATATATATGTATATGTGTATATATGTATATATGTATGTATTTTCTGGTTAATAAGTCTTTTAAAAATAAATTACAGGTATCATGATACTAAATCTTCAGCATGCATCACGAAAAAACAAGGCCATTCTCTTGTATAACAATTATACCATTATCACACCTGAAAAAGTTAGCAGTAATTACCCAACAGTTATTGTTCAGTTTATACTTAGATTTTCCCTGTTGTCTTGCAAAGGTATTTTAGGGTTTCGTTCAAATTAGGCTCTATCATGGACCAAGCATTGCATTTGGTTGTTATTTCTCTTCAATCTCTGAATCTACAAGAAACCGTATTGTTGTTATTCCTGTTGGGATTAATATCTCATTCTCCCCTCTCCTATAACAAAACCCATCAGAAGAGCAAGCCAGCATCTTTGGGAAAAGGTGCCCATCTTTTCTGTGGAATGATCTCTTCCTTGGCGAGGTAGCTTGGAACTAGATGCCTCATATCTGAAGGGAAAGAGGGGCTGGAGGGAAGGTATAGGTAAGGTCAAGTACCTAGCCTGGAGCTCCAGGGAGCGCTGCTTTCCTGACACCAGGAAGGTCCGAGGCAGATTGAGGTTGGAGCTTTCCTTTAGCTGAATGGAGGGAGAAAAAGTCTTTGTGAGGATAACTAAGCTCCACAGAGCCCTTACCCTCTGCACACATGCATACAAAGACTTGGGGTCAAAGTCAGAACAACTTTATCCCTCCCAGAACCAAGCCCCCACTCCAGGTACCCATCTCCCACTTCCTGGTACTCACCTCCATGCCATCTACATCAATGCGTGCCCGCACGCTGAACTTCTGGCCAAGGAGCCGCAGCCTGGGCACGCAGTAAAGGAGGCGGTCGTTGAACTAGGAAGGAAAAATTTTGGGACGTATGTGTGGAGGACCCAGGAGAGGTGTGGCCCAGCTCCCTATCCTTACAGGACTCCTGAAGCTTTATTGCTGGGGCATCAAAGCAATAGATGGAGAAAGCGCAATGCAAGTTGGGCACAAGGGTCACAAGGAAAGAGCCTAGGCATGGGAGTCACTGCCTAGTTGGGCAACCTTGGGCAAGTCACTTCTAAGTCTTAGTTACATCCCCTCTGGAGTAGAGAAAAACTATTCCTAGCTGTAGGTAGTGAAAATACAGGGAATTAATAGAGGAAAGAATGGCTAGCAGGAGGTATAGTCTTGAGTGAGTACCAAGTCAATGTGTGCAACCCCACACCTGGCACTTACTAGTATGAGGTATCGGTCTTGAGTGGTCCCATTCTTTGCTGACAGCTTAAGGATGTGGCCTTCTTTTATGAGCTCTTTGGTGGGGCTGACAATGTCCTCCTCACCCCCTAGCAGTTCATATACCTTCAGCAGCTTGTGCATTCGCTCCTGGCAGGAGACAGGAAGCAGAAGGCAGGGTTGGGGTGCTGACCTCCCCTGACATGTCCACAAGTCACAAGTCCCCCAGGACAAAGACACCACAGGTGGGTGGCCAAGGAGGGGCAGGGGCTAGAAGGGCCACTCACCATTTTGCGGATGGCAGCGTTAGAGTGCTCCGCTGCTGTGGCTATCAGCTCCAGAGACTCTGTGGGCAGAGTGGGAGGTCAAGCAAGAGACTAGCAGAGAAGAGGCTCTTGGGGGCTTCTTTGCTCCTTGAATACCTCCTCCTGGCCTGACTACACCCTCCCCGTCCTGGAAAGCACCAGCCTCAAAGATGTCCATAGTAACATCACTTAAAATCAGAAACTATCTCAATTAATCCCACAACAGCAGAATCATAGTACATGGAATAACTGGCAGTGAATAAAATGCAAGCTTAACAGGATTATTATTACCATTAAAAATAACAACAATAGCAATTATATAGGTAACTGGAAAGAAACATACTCATGTTTAACAAGTTGTCTCTGAATGGTGGGACTATGGGTGCTTTTCGTCATGTCCTTTAGATTTTGCTGTATTTGCCATATTTTTGACAAAGAGCATGTATTACTTTTATAATAAAAAAGAGCCATATAAAGAAACAAAGACGGGCGCCTGGGTGGCTCAGTCAGTTAAGCATCTGCCTTCAGCTCAGGTCATATTCCTAGGGTCCTGGGATCGAGCCCATGTCAGGCTCCTTGGTCAGTGAGGAGTCTGCTTCTCCCTCTGTCTCCCCACCCCTGCCACTCATGCTCTGTCCCTCCCTCCCTCCCTCCCTCCCTCTCTCTCTCAAATAAATAAAATCTTAAAAAAAGAGATGAGCCTATTTTTTGTCTCAATAATAATGATTATAGGAATCTATACTAAGAAAATACACATTCTAATCAACAAAACCAATAACCCCCTAGCTAGACTCATTGAAAAAAGGGGGGGGGGAACTACTCAAATAAAGTCACAAATGAGAGAGAAGAAAAAACAACCAACACCACAAAAATACAAACAACTGTAAGAGAATATTGTGAAAAACTATATGCCTGCAAATTGGACAACCTAGAAGAAATGGATAAATTCCTAGAAACATATAGCCTACCAAAACTGAAGCAGGAAGAAATAGAGAATATGAACAGACTGATAATCACCAAGGAAATTAAATCAGTAATAAAAAAAACTCCCAATAAACAAAAGTGTAGGACCAGAGGGTTTCAAAGGCAATTTCTACCAAACATTTAAAGAAGAGTTAATATCTATTCTTCTCAGGATGTCTGGGTGGATCAGTCAGTTAAGCATCTGCCTTTGGCTCGGGTCATGATCCCAGAACCCTGGGATCGAGTCCCACATTGGGCTCCTTGCTTGGGGGATTCTGCTTCTCTCTCTGCCTGCTGCTCCCCTTGCCTGTGCTTTCTCTCTCTCTCTCACAAATAAATAAAATCTTTAAAAAGAAAAGAAAAATTGTGTTTCTAGAAAAAATATCTGTTCTTCTCAAACTATTCCAAAAAATTTGAAGAGGAAGGAAAACTTCCAAAGTCATTCTATGAGGCCAGCATTACCTTGATTCCAAAACCAGATAAAGACACCACAAGAGAAGAGAACTATAGGTCAATATACTTGGTGAACACAGATGAAAAATCCTCAACAAAATACTAGCAACCTGTATTCGAAAATAGATCAAAAAATCATCCACCACAGTGAAGTGGGATTTATTCCTGGGATGCAAGGGTAGATCAATATTCACAAATCAATCAACATGATACATCACATCAACAGGAGACAGGACGAAAACCATATGATCATCTCAATAGATGCAGAAAAAAACATTTGATAAAGAACAACATCCATTCTTGATAAAAACCCACAACAGAGTAGTTGGAAGGAACATACCTCAGCATAATAAAGGCCATCTGTGAAAAACCCACAGGGAACATCATACTCAAGAGGGAAAATGGAGAAATTTCCCCCTATGATCAGGAATAAGACAAGGATGTCCACTCACCTCACTTCCACTCAACACAGTACTGGAAGTCCTAGCCACAGCAATCAGACAATAAAAAGAAATAAAAGGCATCCAAATTGGTAAGGAAGAAATAAAATTTTCACTATTTGCAGATGACATGATACTATAGTGAGAGAAAACCCAAAAGACTCCACCAAAAAACTACTAGAACTGGTCAATGAATTCAGTAAAATCACAGGATACAAAATCAATGTATAGAAATCTGTTGCATTTCTATATACTAATAATGAAGAAGCAGAAAGAGAAATTAGGAAAACAATCCCATTTAAATTGCACAGTACCTGGGAATAAACTTAACCAAAGAGTTTTACCTCTTTGGTAAGCTGTACTCTGTACTCTGAAAATTTTAAAACACTGATGAAAGAAAGTGAACATGACACAAAGAAATGAAAAGACATTCTCTGCTCATGGATTGGAAGAACAATTTTTTGAAGATTTTATTTATTTGACAGAGAGAGACAACGAGAAAGGGAACACAAGCAGAGGAAGTGGGAGAGGGAGAAGTAGGCTTCCCACTAAGCAGGGAGTCCGATGCGGGGCTCAATCTCAGGACCTGGGATCATGACCCAAGCCAAATCATGACCCAGACACTTAATGACTGAGCCACCCAGGTGCCCTTGGAAGAACAAATATTGTTCAAATGTCTATACTTCCCAAAGCAATCTACATATTTAATATGATCCCTATCAAAATAGCAACAGCATTTTTCACGGAGCTAGAACAAATAATCCTAAAATTTGTATGGAATCACAAAAGACCCTGAATAGCCAAAGCAATCTTGAAAAAAATAAGCAAAGCTGGAGGCATCACAATTCCAGACTAGAGGGAAGGGGGTGGGGGAGGGTTAAGTAGGTTATGGGGATTAAGGAACACACCTGTCTTGATGAGAACTGGGTGATGTGTAAAATTGTCACTGCACTGTACACCTGAGACTAATATAATACTGTATGTTAACGATACTGGAATTAAAATAAAAACTTAGGGGCGCCTGAGTGGTTTAGTCGGTTAAGTGACTAACTCTTGATTTTGGCTCAGGTCATGATCTCAGGGTCATGAGATCAAGCCCTGTGTGTCAGGCTCCACACTGTTTGGTGCTGCTTAAGATTCTCTCTCTCCCTCTCCCCCTCCCCCCACTGCATGCTCACTGTCTTTCTCTTTCTCTCTCAAAAAAAATGTCCAACTGTAAGGGTTCAGTTAAATAAATTACTGTGCATTCATAGAATAGAATGCTGAACATCCTTTACAAGTGATGCTTATGTAGAGTTTTTCATAATTTGTGAAATGTTCAAGATATTTTAAGAAAAGGATACCAACTTGTGTACACCAAATGATCTCGATTTCACAAATATATGTGTATTAAAAAAACTGGGAAGAAAATATGTCAGAATGTTCATTGTGCTTATTCTCTGGGGGCTTGTATCACAGCCATCTTTTTTCCCTATCTCTTTCATCTTTTCTGTAATTTCCTATAGTGACCAGGTATCATCAGGGGGAAAAAAATCTTGAAATAAATCCCTACACATCCCCGTACACTAACAATCCTGCCTACACTTGAGGCCCTGCTACAGCTGTCCTGCATCCCACTCTTGTCTATAGGGTGCTGAATTTTCTCATGAGAAAATCTGCCTATGATGGAGAAGTCCAGGTGCTTCTGAAGAGGGTCCATATGGCTGGGAAACCAAGTCTTGCTTTTCTAGAAGGCTCTGCCTCCATCACCAAGTCTTGGTACTCAAGATCTGTAGCTGCTGACCCAGCTTAGGCCTTTCAGGAGTCTCTAATCTTCAACCCTAGCTGCCATAGGGATCTTTCTCACATATAGCTTGACAGAAGAGTGACAACCCTTCTGCTTAAATCTATCAATAGCTTCCCTGTATCTGTAGGGGAAAAATCCAGCCCTTTAGCCTAGCCTTGAAAGCCCTTGGAGATCTGGCTTCTGCTTTCCTCTCCAACTTCCTCCACTTGTACCTCCCTTAACATGCCCTGTCTTGTTTCATCTGGCTAAGTGCCACTCAATCTTCTGGATTCAGCTTACCTCCCCTAGTAACCTGTCCGGAGTACCCAGGCTGGGTCAGGACCCCGTCTTGGTTCCCACAGTCCTCCACACTCCCTTCTGTCCCACTAGTCACACTGTATCCATCATGTATTGATAAATCTGCATCCCTCAGTAGACTAGGAACTCCTTAGGATGGGGCCAGGGTCCCCCCACCCTCTCCAGGGCTCCCCATCAGATACTTTGCATAAATTAGCTCCTCTCAGTCCTCACAACAACTCTGTAAGATAGGTGTGATTTGGGCCCTATTTGTCCAAAATGAGGAAACAGACTTAGAGAGAAGAGGTGGTGGCTTTAGGCTGTCTACCTGGGAAGTGGCTGAGTTGACATCAGAGCTGGACCTCCTTGGCCATCTGCCCTTTCTCCTACACATTCTGTATCTCCCCCACTCCAGGGCAGGGAGCATGTTGGGTGGTAGAGGTAGGAGGTAACCAGGAAAGGGACAGAAAGAAGACTCTGGTAAGCTGTGAGATACCCACTCAGGCCAGTACAGGTCACTGAACTCAGACTAGAGGCTTTGCTCTCGGGAGTTCTGTCTGGAGATGCCTTGTATGGAGTGCAAATTGGTATTTCCAGGGGTCCGGTGTGTGTAGGCTTTGTCTGGAATGTCAGTCTAGGATTTCATTTGGGGGTTTGGAGTAGGGAGTATGGTTTGGGGAACTCGGTGTAGGGGCTTTGTCTGAAGTTCTGGTGGGTCTTTGGCAGCCTGGGTCTGGAGTTCAGTCTTGGGCTCAGGGTAGGCAGTTTAGGCCAGCAGTTCCCCTTGGCCTATTTGAGGAGCCCAGTCTAGAGTCTGGGTTCCAGAGTTCAGTCTAGGGAGTAGAAGGTGGGGGGAGTGAGTCTAAGGAATGAGAGCTATGATTCAGTGGGGCTCAGACCTTGAGGCACTTTCTGGGAGGAGGCACTTAATCTGACATCGGGAGGTCAAAATCTTGGGCTGGGTAGCTTAGTGAGCATATGTCACACTGGCTCTCATCCAGAGCGTCTCAGAAAACCAGACTGGAAAATTCTTTCTTGGGTGGTGGTTGAGGGGGGCATTGTTCGTTTTTGGGCTTAGCATGGGGAGCTCAGTTGGGCAAGGCCAAGCTCCAAGGTTCATTCTGGAGACTCAGATAGGGTTGATATTGGTACAAAATAGGAACCTAAGTTAGGTGAACTCAATCTAGGGGCTAATTTTATGGACATCCAATATGGAGTACATCAGCCAGGGCATTCAGTAATAAAAACTGTTAACATTTATGGGGGTTTTGCCATGTGCTAGGCACTGTGATGACAGCTTTCCCTGGATTATCTCATCCTGAAAACAACTCTACAAGGGAGGTATCCTTTTCACTCCCCCTTCTACACACGAGAAAACTGAGACCAAGCAGCTTGCTCAGGGACACATAGTTGGTAAAACCAACTCTACCTGGTACCCAGTTTAGGAATATTACACTGGCAACTCACTTTGGGGGTTCAGTACAGGGAGCTCATTTGGGAAATTTCAGTTTAGAAATGTCATGCCAGAGATCCAGTGTGGAAATAATGAAAGAACTCAGTCCCAAAAGCTCACTGTGGATACATCATTCTGTAGAATCCATGGGCTCTGTGTGGAGAAACAAACCAGGAGGCTCCTTCTGGGGATCCCAGTTGGAGGCTTATAAAATGTGGAGACTCAGTGTGGCGGGGTGAGGTGTCGTTCTTGGGTCTTGATATGGAGCACAGTCTGGAGACCTCATTCTGTAGGACTTAGCCCAGGAATCTCAATCTGTGAATCCAAGGCTGGGATATAGAAAGCTGGCGGGGGGCACTGTTTGTGGGGAGTCAGTCTGGAGTTAAGACTGGGAAAATCAGACTTGGATGATCAGACTTAATTTGGGGGAAAATCTAGGGCATTAGTCCCAGGGCGCAGTGAAGGGGATGGAAAACAGGGGTCTGGGGGACTGGGGTTAGGGAGAACACAATTTGGAGTCTGTTTAGAGCTCAGATCAGGCAGCTTGATCTCAGCTGGAGAGATTGTAGAAATCAGTCTGAGGCCTCAGTGGGCTAAGTCTGTGGCATGGATCAGTCCCTGACAAAAGAGTCTATCTTTGGGGGCTCAGGATAGATGTCTCAATCTGAGGGACAGTAAATGGGGGATGAATCTGCAGTGCTACGTTTGGCAATACCTGTTTATAGAATGGTGGCCATGGAGACCAGACTGGGAAGATCTTTTGGGGGAATCTCCTTGTGGGACTTTGGGCTGAGGGCTCTGACTGGGAACCCTCTCTCAGAGCTCAGGGTGGGAGGAGCATTCTGGAAGCCCAGATCTTGGTTTGGGGAAACCAGTGTTGGGGGGGTCCTATAACTGGGACCTCATACTGGATTTAGCCTGAGGACTCGGTTGGAGATGTCAGCCCATGGAACTATTCCTAAGGAATCAGTCTGGAAGGCTTTTTCTCAAGGTTTAGGTTATACAGTTCATCCTGGCACTTCAGTGGGGGTTCTCAGCCAGGGAGAGGACTGAGGCACTTAGTCTTGCAGATGTCTGTTGAGTTCAGCTGTCAGACATTCTAGGGTTCTCGCTCCTTCTAGAGGTCCAGTCTTGGTAACAAAGTGCACCGTGTGGTAGGGTGGAGGGGGCTCCATTTGGGAAGTAGACACAGCAGCAGACTACAACTGTCTGCTCCTGATTCTTGTGGCTTCCAGCACTCTTTACTTTCCTAACTTACCTCCTACCTATAGGGCTGCTTCTTCTCAAGTCCTTTGCTGATGCCACCTCCCTCAGCTTTGTCCTTGGCCCCCATTTCTTCTCCATATACATTCACTCTCTTGGTGATTGGGGCCAGCCTCACAGTGTTGAATACTATCACTATGAGCCAGTGACACCCATATATCTCTACCTGGGATTCTAGACTCATCTAACTGCCTACCTGGCAGCTCACTTTGAACACATCCAAAATCAACCTTCTGAGCTCACCTCAAGAACGATCACCACTAGCCAAAAATCTGCAAGTCATTCTTGACTCTTTCTCCCAAGCCTCACACCCACTCCATCCTGGTTCTTTCAGTGCTGCTTCCAAATATAATATATCCTGAATCTAACCATTTCTCTCTACTTCCACTGCTACTGCCCTCATCCAAGCCAACTTTTCTCGCTTAGATTATTGCAAAGGCTTCTTACTGGTCTCTCTCTCTCTCTTGCTTCCCAAGTAATCCTGATGAAAATCTTCCCTTGGCTACCCACTGCACTCAGAAAAGAAAAATCCATCTCCTTATCTAGGCCTTTAAAGTCTGGCTCCTCCCTCTAACCCTACTTCTACCATTCTGTCCTCACTTACCATGCTCAGGTCACACTGGCCCTCTTGATGGTCCAAAGACATGCAAGCTGTCCCCTCCTCCCCCCAGGAAGTCTGTACCTGCTGTTGCCTCTGGGGGCTACGGCCCTCTCCAGCTGGCATGTGGCTCCCTTCTTCTTGTCATTCAGGTCTGACTCAAATATCTTCTATTCAGAGAGGCCACCCAACCTCAAGTAAGCCCCCAAGCACTTGTCACATTACCTTCCTATTCTCTGAATTACATGTAGCACCTATTCAATGTTCTCCTGTGTATTTATTACTTCTCTTTATTATCTGCTGTCTTGTTCACTTCCATATCCCCTGTGCTTACAACAATGCACAGAATAAGGTGCTCAGTAAATAGCTATTATATAAGTGAAGGAATAAATGGAAATAATACTCTGGTGGGGGGGGAAGTTGGGGAGACTCTGGGGAAGCACTCTTTGAGGTGTGACCCTGGGGGTGGGGGTGGGTCTCATACTGGAGGAATCAGAATGAAATAGTTTTTTAGTGGTTCTGTGTGTGAGGACTCAGTCTGAGGAGACAGTGTCTAGGCCTAGAGATCCAAATCTTGGAGGTGGAAAATTTGGGGTCCAGTCAGGGGTGCTCAGTTCTGAAGAGGTAATTCTGTAGGGCTCTGATCAGACTTGGGAGGTTCTTTATGAGGTTCGTTCTAGGTAGCAGCTGGCAACACAGAGTGGAGCTCTAAATGTGGATGATGGATAGTCAAGGGCCCGATGAGACAACTCTCCTTGTGTGGAGCTCAGCTGTGGAGATTCAGTAAAGAGGGCTTGGTGTGAGAGGTCAGTCTGAGCACTCTCAGTCCCTGGGGGTTCTGGCTCAGTTTCATTTTGGACTTGGGACAACTTCATTTGAGGATGAGTCTAGGGGTGAGCTTTGGGGTCTTGGCCTAGAAAACAGTGGCTCCCTCTAGGGGATCATTCCGGGTATACTCTTCCAACTCCTGGGGTTCCAGTTGGGGACTTCAGACTGGGGGACTCCTGAGTGCTCTCTCTGGGTACTCAGGCAGAGTCTCAACCTGGACGTTCATCCTGGGGGTCTTACTCCAGAGCTTCAATGTGGGCCTTTCAATCTGGAGATCCTATTCTGGGATCTCATTATGTTGCCATGGAAGGCTGACCCTGTGAGTTAAGTCTGGGGGGGTGGGAGGGGTAGGGAAGGGTCCGGAGGCATGCACTCACTTTGGGCATCCTTGCTGTCCGGCGAGCCATGGGGCAGCTTTAACAGATAGTCCTTGAGAAGCAGCTCATAGCGGGGAATGCGCTGCACGGGTTCCAGCATGTGGTGCTGCAACGTCAGGTTGCCACAGGCTTCCTCCTTCTGTGACAGGCAGAAGCAGAGGGGCTCAGGTGTGGCCACAGACCCCTCCCTGGGTCCCTGCAGACCTCTCCTCCCCAGTCCATCCTATCCGGCTTGGCTGCTTACCTGTACCTCATGGATGATAACTTTAAACTGGGTAGAGCGCTCTGTCCAGGTGTTTACCAGCTCCACAGCCCGGTCAAAGTTCTTCACGTACTCGCCATACATCTTGAGGAAGGGTGCCAACTTCTGAAGGATGTCTCCAATGCGTGGGTAACGGTCCCTGGGGTGGAAGCAGGGGTTAGCACGGTCCTGCTGAGCCTTGTCCCCCAGAGCTCTCCTGGGCTTCTTTCTAGGCCTCTAGTCCCAGGTAAGCTACTTTCACCGCATTCTTGGAAATCTACTTCTTGGCCAGTTCTGCTCCTCTGGAATTGCTGCTTGTGTTACAGGCCAATTAGGTCAAAAGGCTCAGCTTGACCTGAAGCCATGGCCCGGGCTGCCACCTGCCCTGACTCTGCCCCTCTCAAGCACCAGGAATTGTATGTCCTGAGACACCTGCCCTCACCTCCCCGTGAGGGCCACTTTGTACACTTCTTATTGATTCTGTGCCCAGCCTCGAGCTCGGGGAATCTGAAGACACAGGTGAGTCACACTGAGCTAAGCCCTGACAGGGTCACTGTCTGATAGGGGTGACAAAGTGAACAAGTCTGCTCATACTCCTCAGGAGTCACAGTTCGCTGAGGGACACACAGGACTAGACCTGGTCTTAGCCCTTGTTGGTCACGGTCTGCTGGAGGCACACAAGAACCAGGCCAGGCCTATCCCTCAGGGGTAATGGGTAATTGGGAAGATGTAGGAAAGGGCTTCATGCCAGCCCTCCATGGTGATGGTCTAGTGAGGGAGACACACTTTATCCCATGGGGGTGAGGAGCATGGAGATGATTTTAAGTACTACATAACACGGTCTGATTGTTCAGAAAGACCATTATGGCATGGGGCATAGACTCTAAAGGATGGACTGTAAGAGGAGAGAGCCTGGTGGCCGGGAGATTTCCTGTAAACCCTGCCCTTCTTCCTCTGGACTCGGCTCGAGAATCAGCATCTCCCTGAACACTTCTCTAACCCTAGGCTAGGTTTGGTCCATTTGTCTGGATTCCCATAGCCTCCCATTCTCAGCTCTAACGTAGGTCTGATTTAAAACAACAACAACAACCAAAAAACCCCAAAACAACAGCTCACATTGAGCATTTATTATATATGGGGTACTGTTCTAAGCTCTCAACATGCGTCAACTCATTTAAATCCTTCAAATAACTCTCCAAGGTAGGCTATTATTATTATCCTCATTACGTAGAGGAGGAAACTGAACCATAGTAATTTAAGAAACTTGCTTAATATCACAAAACTAGCAAATGGCAGAGCTAAAATTTGAACCCAGCCAATCTGGCTCCTAACCTCATACTCTTAAGGGCTGTATATTCTGTTGTAACTTTCAGAGGCTTGGTCTGTGTTTTGTATTAGAGTGGGAGGGCACAGAAGGCAGAACTTCAGTTTGATTCTCTTTGTGAAAGGTGGTAAGAGGAGAAGACAGGTGGGAATGAACTCTAGGGCACACTTGTGCCCTGGGTTGGGCAGGCGCGCAGACAGAAGGGTAGACAGCCTAGATCTGGGGTCCCTCACCATTCCTCCATGCGTTTCTCTAGCTCAGGCAGCAGGAACTGCTGGTGGAAGCAATAGATGGAGCAGATGTTCGAGAAGATGCCATGGACAACGTCAGCCGGGAAGGAACTGCGGTTCCGAGCTTCTTCCAGTAGCCGGGCACAGAACACCTGTGGGGCAGGGCAGGCGTGTTCAGCCCAGCTGGGCCTGGGGCTTGGCTGGGGAAGGGGCAGCTTGTAGGTGAGGGCACTGTTTGTGGACAGCTCTTTGGAGCTTTGGGATCAGCACTGGTCTCGAGACTGAGGAGAGAGGGAATGGAGTTAGGCTTCTATGTGGGGCTGGATTTTGGGTTATCACGGTTAGGACCTGGAGGTAGGCATTGGAACGATGAGAAGTCAGGAGCAGGGTCAAGGTCAGAATTAGATTCAGGGTCAGATCCATTCATTTAACACCTATTTTTGAGTGCCTACTGTGTGCTCAAAATGGCTGGGATGACATAGTGAACAAAGCAAGCAGAATTCCTACTCTTATGGATTCTAGTGAATTTGGGGTCAGAAATAGGGCCAGGATTAGAATAAGGATCAGGGTCTGGTTATGGATGGGGTCAATTCAGGATTTAGGTTAGAGCTGCAGTCAGGGTTGATGTACCCACCCAAAGTTAGGAAGGAGGGTTGATACAAAGATCAAACTTGGGTTCAGTCAGAACTGACTTCAGAGACAGGATGGGGGTCAAGGTCAGAAAGGGGTCTTACCAACTCTAGATTGGTCATGGTAGGGTTGGGCTCAGGCCCTCTTACTTCCTCCCTGGCACCCACCTCCCAGGTCCTGGGGCCCAGGGATCCCCAAGGGGTCATTCACCTGATCCAGGAGATGGAGCCGGGAAACATAGGCCTTCTCAGTTTGCAGGAGCTCATTGGCAATGTGGAACACTTTCTGCTGCACGGTCAACTGGAAAGGAGAAGAGGCAACCACTCATCCATCACCCCATACCCTAAACTTCACCCAAGCCCACGTAATTCTCAGAACAGCTCAGATGCTACTCTAAGCCCAGTGCCAACCTGGGAGAACCTTATGCCCCATCTCTGGACCCATAAGCCTCCCAGCTTCAATCTCTGACTCCCCAGTGTATCCTAAAGGCCACTCCTCAATTCTGATGATACACACTCTCACTTGGCCACGCATGCACCCAGGCATTTGCCCTCTCTATCCATTTAGCATAGCACAGTGGTTAATTGTGTGGGCCAGGAAGTCAGACTTCCTGGGTTCAAATCCTAGCTCTGCCATTCATTAGCTTGCATAAGTTGTGTAACTGCTCTGTATTTAAGTCTTCTCATCTATATATACTGATAGTAATAAGACCTAAGTCCATTGGTAGCTGAGATAATTAAATGATTGAATATAAGTAAAACATAGCAGACTACAGATTAAGTAGTCTGTAAATGTTATTTATTCACCCACTCAGTTCAGGCAGCAAAGGCTTGCTGAGTACTTGGGGTGTAGAAAACACCAAAGTACAAAAATGCATACAACTCATTGCCTGTTGGCCCAGTTTCCAAATCACTGGACACATGGTTGCTGAGTTGCTGGCTTCAGCCTCTGCACTGGAGCTGGGCTCTGGTGAAGAAGGTGTTCCAGCTGCAACCTAACTGAAGTTCAGGGATGCCTCTGAAAGCAGCCTTAGGCTGCTGGGGCACAGAAAGGGTTTCCTGCTGCCAAGAGCCTTCATGGCCACAGGCTCAGGTCCTTCGGGCAGGAGGAGCTCTAGCTCTTGTGTCCCTCTGGTGGCCAGCTGCTGGGGAGTCTGGATGTGAGAAATTTTCCATTTTCTAAATAAGAAAACCGAGGCTTGTGGTAGAGGAGTGGAGACTTGCCCAGGGTCACAGAGCTACTGAGTCTTGGGGTTTTCTGGCTGAAGTAGAACTTGAAGGATCCCCAAGCAGGATGCACATCTTTAAGATGGAAAAACTGAGGTCCAGCTAGTGGTTCTCTGATGAGGGGAGAACAATTTTCCCAGTGGGCATTTGGAACTGTGCATAGTCAGTTTGGTAGTTACAGTGAAGGGGGCGGGATGAGGTACAGGTTTGCTACTGATATCTTAGTACCCGGGGACCAGGGAAGCCAAACATCCAAAGTGGAAACAGTGCCCTGTTTTGAGGAATAACAAGCTGCGGAAGAACCAAGTGTAAGAGCCAGGCTCCTGGTTTTCCCACATGGTCGTGTCTCTTGGTAAACATGGGTCAGTACCTCCACAGACTCCTGTCTCTCCATCGGGGGCACTGGGATTTCTCTGTCCTTCTCATCCTCCTCCTCGTCATCCTCCTCCTCCAGGTCGCTATCAACTTCCTGGGAGCCGGGCCGGTGGGAGTCAGCCAAAGCAACAGGGACACTGGCCAGGGCAGGAGGCCCGGGGCACAGGCTGTGGCTGGGGGGCCCGTCATCACTGACAAAGCAGGTCTCCTCACTGTTGGATGGCGAGCTGATGCTGTCAATGCCGCTGTCCCGGTTGGGCACCTTCTCGCCATCCCGGGGCCCGGGAGCCAACAGGAACAGGCAGCGGGAGGCCTCGCCCTCGGGAAGCTGGGGCACAGGTGGCTGCGGGGGTGGCTGTAGCAACACGGCTGGCTCTATGGGACCTGGGCTGGGGCCAGGGGCTGGCCTATCCAAGGCAACAATCACAGGCTCTCTGAGGTGGGTGGTGGACACACAGGGAGGCAGGGTATGAGCTTGACTGAGAGTCCCGTTTTATAGCTGTCCTTCCTGCCCCAGGCCCACCCTCACTCCCACAGGGTCCCCCTGGGAACCAGACTCACCTTTCAAATTTTTCAATCAGTGAGGATACTGCTGCAGAACTGGGGCTGGCCTCCACCCTGGGGGCCAGACCCTTGGCCACTCGGGGATCTGCAGGCAGTGGGCGTGATGGTGGAGGGGGAATGGGCTCAGGTGGGGGGGGCATCCGGGGCATCTGCAGATAGCTGGGCTTTGGGGGGACTGGAGAAATGGACAGGGAAGAGAGGGGAGATCTCAATGAGCTGAGTTTAGAGGTGGCTGTCATAGTTAGGCCACGAGGCCCTCCACAAACCCCCAGCCTGCACGGTTGCCCAAGGCAGCTACAGAGGAAGCCTGAGGCAAATGCCAGTGTGTGTGCATCAGCCCCAGGCCATAGCCCTCTGCTGCTAGACCATGGTGCTTCCTATCCTTCTAACAAGGCTTCTCCTCTGCCACTGGTCAAGCTTTCCCCTCTGCTATTCCCTCTCCTGGGCCATATCTCCGCCCCTCGCTGGAACCACTTACCTTGTGGCTTTGGGCCTGGTGTCCGCTTTAATGGTGAAGGACGCTGGTTGGGGCTTTCAGTGGGGGGGCCTGGGTCTGAGCGAAGCCGCTGGGGACCTTCTGGATGAGGTTCAAGGCTCTGGCCAGGGTCAAGGGACAAACTTTTAACCAGGATTCGGTTTCCTTGGTGCAGCCCTGCAGAAAAGGAGAACCTGGGTATAAAACAATTGATGTTACCCCAAAGGGGCCAGGGGAATTGTATGTCTTAGCAGGTACTGGGGTATTGGGTTTCCCTTAGCCCCTTTCCAGGGCATACTGCCTTTCTGGAAAGCCCCTACCACAGCCCTCAGATGGGAAGCCAGGCCCAGGGCTGTGGCTGGCTGTTTTCATCAATAGACAAGAGTTCTTTGTGATTTGTACGTTGATTCCTTGTATGTTGGCAGGCATTGTTATTGGGGTGTTAACCAGGCTAGGGGTGGGTGCAAGAACCCTACAGTTTGTGTACGTGTTTGTAGCCCTTGTTTATATAGCCACAGTGGGCATGCTGAGCCTAAGCCATTCTTCACCCTTTTTCTTAAGGTCCTGAGGACACCTGGCCTTCCTTGTCTACAATCTCATATAGCTGAGTGTGCTCAAAAATGACAAAATCCTATTTCACGAGCAAAAGTTTTGCTCCTTAAAAGCCCAGCCTCTCACTAACCTGTACTACCCTCCTTTACTTCCACACCCACATACAACCACACACACCCAGCACCCAGAGTTCAGGTCACAGGAATGGCTTTAAAATGGCAGGCAACAGATGCAGAAAATGGGAGGCCTTTTTGCGTTGTCCCTCTTCCCTCACTGTGGGTGCCCTAAGTCCTCCTCTGTCTTTGGTCCTAGGGGAGAGGACAGTTGCCTTTGGGAGAGAAGATTCCATCTGGAAGACAATGAGGGACCCTCCAGGATGACATGTGCCAAAGGGAAACAGTGTGGGGCTCGGGTGGGCCTGGCTGGGTAGGTAGCTATGACTGAGTAGTCAGTGTAGGGGTGGGGGACAGAGCAGAGAGGGCAAACCCTGCAGGCGGGCTGAGGAGCTCGGTGACCATCCTGTGGGCAGAAGGAAGTCATGAAAGGCCATGGCTGAAAGGCCATGGCATAGGCAAGGACGCAGGCAAACAGGTGTGAGGACAAGAGAGTGAGTGGCGGCCAAGAGCTCTCGGAGCTCCCACCCACACGTGGTGTTGGTTTTGCGGGCCCCAGCCACACAGTCTCTCACAGCCACAGGATCTGTTACCCCATGTTACTGAGCCTCACACTGACCAGTCACAAAAGGGCCCATGCAGTTACTGAGCCACATGGTGTTATTTAGACTGTTTCAGTCAACTGCAGAGCCACACAAACTCCAATACCCAATCACATGCCGTCATGCTCCTGAAAGCCTGGTCACACACAGTCACCAAGACCCATGGTCACCAACTCATATTTTCAGACAGCTTCACAGTATCACATACACAGGCGAACCTGGTCATGCACACTCACAAAGACAGTCACACAGTGGCAAGCCTATCATTTTATGCAGTTTCATACGATAATTTCCCAACCACTTACTGTCATATATACTCCTCAAAGCTGGTAACACCGAGTCACAAAGACATACAGAGTCATTTACACTGTGTCTCACAATTGCAGGGCCACAGTGTGTCATACACATTGTAATACGGTGTTACAGGTTCACACACCTGCAAGTGGTTTGCGCAGTCACGAGGACTAGAGCCACGTAGGTTCATTATACCATGTCAGATAGGACCTCACACAGTGGGATGACATTACGAAGTCATACACCGCCATGTACCCAGAAACGCAGACACACGATCACAGACATATGGCCTAATTTACTCCTGTGTCATACTCATGAAACAAACGTCCAAGGTGGCCTTGGGTCTTAGGGGCTCAGGCAAACACACACACCTGACATTTGCCTACTGGTCTAAATGGTCATGGTGTCACAGGTGCCCTCCATTGCAAAAACATACAGCTACAACATGCACAGATGCCCTATGGGGTTGCATGGGCAAAAAAAAAATAATAATCACAGGGAATTTTAGGTCTTGCAGTCCTGGAGGGAAGGAATAGCCCAACCCACACTGTTCCAGCAGCTTCCCTGGGTCTCTGGCCCCACTCTGGCCCCAGTCCAGCCAAGCAGGCCTCAGGGGAGTTGGGTCATGGTCCCCTCCCAGTCCTGAAGGAACATGGTGGCCCAGCCCCCAGGCCGAGCCTCATTCATACCACCCTGTACCTTGCCTTGGGTGCAGTTTCCTCACTTCCTTTCCCACCTGGGCAGGCAGGGCCCTGACTGGGAGGGAGGACCTGCTTCTTTCAGTTCAGCTTACCCTGCCCTGTTCAGCACATCCTGGCCTGGTCCTGCCCTATCATCCCCCTGGGTGTGGGTTGAAGAGGATGAATCACTTGGAGGGTGGCACATGAGGAGACTCAGTTTGAGAGACACATGGCCAGAGAAGGTGAGAGAGGGAGTAGTTGATGGTGCCAGAGATCCAGCAGGCAAAGCCAGGCACCCCACTGTGCAGAGCTCCTCCCTCCGAGATACAGGCATAGGTGCCAGGGTCTCAGGTGCCCCTTGTCTGCCTCCTTAGGGCTCCACCTCACCCTGTCTCCACACCTCAAAGCAGGCAGACCTCCCGGGTGAGCCCTCCCTACCCAATCTGTACAGAGCAGCTGGGGGGCCCCTGGCTGGGCTTTTCTCTCTTCACTCCACTACTTGTTCTGGGGATAGGGCGACCATACCATTCCTTGTGGCCCTGCTCTGGCCTACCCTCTACTCCTTTTCCCCCCATGTCACCTGGAAGCCCACCAGTGGGCCTGCTCTCCTTTCTTTCTGCCCCCTTGTGGGCAGCCCTGCATAGTGGAAGGTTGGATAAGATTCAAATATTCTGGGACATTCTGCATTCCCAGGAGAGAGGGGTAGGGACTGTGAGCTCAGGATCTGATGAGGAGATGAAGGCAGAGAAGGGGCAGTGGCTTGCCCAAGGTCACACGGCAAGTCCACAGCCGAGCTTCAGCAGGTGGGTCCTGCCCTGGACTCCTTTCTTAACCCTGCCCCTCATGGATAAGCTGGAAAAGAGGGGAAGTAGGAGAGGCAGTGTTGTATCCCAGTGCTTAAGAAAGTCATGAGCTGCAGTGTGGCTGGTGGACTAATACAATACCTCTATGCCCACCGACTGGGAAATGACATCAGGGTTCCAGCTCCGGAGCCGAGGCCTGGCCAAGAGCAGCGGAGGCTCCACTGAAGGAAGAAGGCTCAAGATCCCCTCCCTCTCCAGTGTCAGTGCTCCTCATGCCTGTCCCTCTGCCTCCATTTCCTTGTCTCCTCCTATGGGTTCCCTCAGTGGCCCCCTTGTCCCCAGCTCTTGCTCCCACCACATGGGTGGAGGGACCTCCAGCTCGGGGCATGACACTTACCTGCATGAGAGCCTTTTGTGACTTCCCACAGCCCATGGGGAGGGTAGGAACTTCTCAGCTAGGCCTCCATGGCACCTCACGATCCTTTTGAACTCTCTGCTTTCCCTAGGCTTAGCTCAGATCCCCCAGGCATTTCTGAGCCCTACTCTGAACTTAGCAGACTCACTGCTGGAAGATGTGAAAATCCCATCTCTGCCCCTAGGGAGCTCCCAAGGGAGACCTTCTCCCTTCCTGGAGACCACAGCCTTTCCCACTACCCTGTCCCATCCCCTCCTGGCTAGGTCCTGCGTTGGTTTTCTCCAGCCCATTTTTTATAGTTGACAGTCCACGGCATTCTCTTTCACCCACGCACACTTGTGCCCCTGACAGAGTCCTCCACCAGCACTGCCCCCTCCACTACTGGGTTTACCAGAGTCCCCAGGGCCCATCAGAACAGAGGCCACAAAGGGCCGCACCCCACAGAGAGAAAATTACACCACCCAACCTTATGATACTTTCGTGAAAATCTACCCAGCCACACATTGACAATGCACAGCCCTCAAAGACCTCTTAAGAGCCTCAGAGTTGTTCACATGTCCCTATGGAACATGCTCGGCACTTTATGCTCACCCACAACCATGGTTGCCATTCTGGTATCTCTTGTCATTGACCTGAAGCACACCCTGAGCACCCCAGGAGTGCCTGGGCACTGTCCCAGCTCTTCTGTGGGGGTGGAGGTGTGCAGTTGCAGCAAGCCTTCAGCAAGCAAAAGGTAATTTTGATCTTAGCCCTCAGGGAGCTCCCAATCTCAAAGACAAGAGACTCTCATTCAGGAAAAAAAAGCTAAGTGAGGCTCAGGAAGTACAAGGCGGGGGAGGCAGGTGGGGGACAGCCTGTTGGGACAGGGGAAGCTCAGGGGAGGGAGAGGCCAGGGACAGGGCAACCAGATAAAGTACAGAATGCCCAGTTAAATTTTAATTTCAGATCAACAATGAATAATTTCTTAGGATAAGCATGTCTCATGCTTACTTACACTAAAAATGTATTATGCCGTACTAAAATAATGTTTGTTGAATATGTGACATTCAAATCTATTTGTACTTTATTTGAGCAAATTTTAGCAACCTCAGTCAAGGAGGGCTTAGAGTCAATGAGGCAAAGCCAGGCCTCTGAAGTGGCACCTGGCAACCAGGGCCCCCTAGTCTCTTGTCCAGTTAAGCCTCAGGCAAGCTGTGGTCTCTACCCAATTTCTCTGCAATGGGCACCTGAGTGCTCATTACAATGACATTATTTCAGGGATAACCTTGAATCTGGTCTTATTTATTAAAAAAAGCAAGGATAATCATTTACAACCTGTGATATATTACTATCCCAAAGAGGGGTGGCATGACTGTGCTCACTGACCAAATTGTGTGTGTTCAGATGTTGTGGCACCTTTTTAGTAAGAGCTGGTTCGGGGGTGCCTGGATGGCTGAGTTGGTCAGGCGTCCGACTCTTGATTTTGGCTCCAGTCATGACCTCAGGGTTGCGAGATCAAGCCCTGTGACGGGCTCTGCACTGGGCGTGGAAACTGCTTAAGGTTCTCTCTTCCTCTCCTTCTGCCTCCCCCACTTTCTCCTTTTCTTATTAAAAAAAAAAGGAAGAGCTGGTTCAGGTGCTATAGAGACCCTGGTTAAATCCCAAAACCCTCACTTACTAGTTGTGTGACCCTGGGCAAGCCTCTCTATCTATCTGAACCTCAGTTTCCTTGTTCGGAAAACTAGATAGTAATCACAATCCCCTAATTTTGGGAGTCCATGAAACAAAGAAGGGAAAGAGCATAGTGCCTCCCACCCACACGGCAATGTGAGTGAAACTTGAAAGCCAACAGAACCACATATCCGCGAAGACATGAAACTATGCACACAGGTACTTAAACCCACAGGCTGCAGGCTGCACCCCAACACAAAGCTATTGACTCATCAAGAAACACGAGCAAACCTAGCCAGAGAGGGAACACAGAATCCAGCCCCACTCTCCTCGATAGCTCCTCAGATCAGGGCAGGATTCCTACTAGAGGTGGCATGGCAAAGAAAAGACAATGGTACCCCATCCCGCAATTCAAACTCCATTGAAAACACAAATCATACGGAAATGTAAAATAAGTGTTCAGAAGTATAATGGAGTTTTGAATTTTTCCACTACAACTTACTGTTACTGAAATGATAAAATCATTCCAAAAATTGTTTCTGGTTCCTGCATGCCCCTACTTGGCAGGTGCCCTGAGCACCTGCTTTGGGGCTCCTGGCAAAGCAGGTCTGTCCTCTAGCTGTTGGAACATAAAGACTCCTGCATTTGCCCATTTCCACTGGAATGACATAGCCTCTCCCTCACCTCTTTCTGTTAATTTAAGCTCCCAGCATCCCCCTTGCCTGGTCAGCAATACCCCCTCTCCCATCTCCTAGTTGTAGCCTTGGCTTCATCTCAAGTCAGCTAATAGGGCCTCAGACTGGACCTCAGCATTAACTCCATGGTGACCTGGGGAGTTGCTTCACAGCTTTGGACCCCAATTTCTCCATCTGCAAAATGGGGGAGAATATGTGTGTGCTTCTCATTTTGAGGACCTGTTATGATGCTAGAATGGGCAGAAGCTGGGCCCAGGGCTCATGCCTCCAGACCCCCCACTGCATGCTTCTCCCCACAGCCCCCAGATCTCTGTCTCTCCAGGCTAAGAGGTAGGCCCCAGGGACAGTTGGAATTCCTGGGGGTGGGGTAGGGTGGGGTGGGGTGGAAAAAGGGAACAGAGGGAGTGGAGAAGAAAGAACAACAGCAAGTAAGAAAGTGCCTTTTGGAAAGCCAGCTCTGATGGGGGGTAGGGGAGTCCTTCAGTTTGAGAAAAAAGCAGGGGATAAAGGCATAGCTGCCCACTTTTCCCACCTTCCCCTTGAATGTGAGGTCCAGCCCTGCTGCCCTACACCTTTGCAGCCAGAGTGGCCCAAGCCTTGCTTGGCCTGACAGATATTCTCTCTGAAAGTTCAAACACAAAGCTCTGTCAAGTGTGAGATGTGCCGGGAGAGCTGTCTACGGGAACCCTGTGGGTAGATCTGAAAGTTCCTTCCTTGAAGTGGACTGGTATTCTGAACATAAGGACTCTGCCGAAAAACAGAGGCACCTTCTGCAGGGTGAAGGCACTTTTGGAAAGTAGGAGCCACTTCCAAGAGTTTCCTAGAGTCTTCCTTCCTACAAAATACAGAAACTTTCAACAAAATGGAGGTCTTTTTGATAAAAAGAATGCCCCTTCTGTAAATGGAAGAAATTTCTGCAAAGTGGAGGAGACTTCTTCAAAATGGAGGGACATTCTATAAAGCGAGGAGAGTTCTATAAAGACCTTTTTGTAAAACGGATGACCTGTCTGAAGGACTCTCTGCCGAACATTAGATCTTCTGTAAAATGGAGGAAGTCTTTTGTAGAGTGAGGCCCCTTCTGTAAAGTGCAGGATGTTTCCATAAAATGTGTACCCTCATGTAAAGTGAGGACCTTCCTGTAAAATGGAACAGTATCAGGCATTAGGGAATGATAGAGACTGGGGTAAATTGGAGACCACATGCCTCACTTGAAGCAGGAATAGTAGCTCCTCCCTTCTACCTAATTGTCACTTTGCAGGCACAGGGCCCTGTGTTTTCAGATCTTCCGATATTTCCAGAGAATCAGAAATCCAGACTTTTACGTGAAATCCCCTAATTTTGAAAACAGTGAGTAGGCCAATTATTTGTGAGTCAAATTCAGCTTGGGGACCACCACTTTGGGGTATCTGAATTAGATGGTCCGTAAGGCCCCTTCCACCTCTGCTGTTTACCTCCTGCCCTATCTGACATGCTCTGGCCTTTGGGTGGCAGCCTTGGCGGCCTCTTCTTCCACCGTCTGCTAGGGCCCAATCTTCTCTGGGCCAGAGCAGGCTCATGCAATACTTGTCAGCAGTTCCCTGAACTGGAATCCTTTTGTTCTGCTTGGTCCAGTTTACACTTTGCCCTGAGCAAGATGCCTGGAGAAGAGAGCAGGGGATTTCAAGAACCTTCAAAACTCTCTGGAACGGACAGTGTTCACTTTTTAGTGGAGGGTATAAAGTATGGGGGTTCAACTGTTTTTAAACACCTACTTGGCATCAGGCTTCATGTCAATGCTTTCCTGTATGGCATGCTCCTAACAACCCTGCAAACTATTAGTTCCATTTTATAGGCAAGAAAAGTAAGACACAGAGAAGCAAAATAACTTGTCTGTGGATGCACAGTTAGAGCTGGGACGGGATCCCAAGCATGTCTGTGTCCAGAGTCATAGAGCACATCCTCAGCCAATGTTTGCTGAGTTGGTAAAGAAATCACATTTTGAGCTGAGGGGAGTGGGGATGACTTTCTAAAGGAGGTGGTTTTTGAGTTCACGGTCCTACAGGCAATGGAAAAAATTGGGCAAACGTGTGAGTAGTAGGTGAGAAGGTGAGGAGCATGTTTGAGGGCACAATGAACACAGTCCTGGGTTTGTAAAAAATGTTCCCAAACAGGAGGAAGGGAGCAGGAAGGGCCAAAAGACAGGCAGGCACCCCTGCCCCGCCCCCCACACCAACCACAACCACAACAACAACCTAGATTCAGAATTCATAGGGGGCATACAGAGACAGACATTGGCAAACACACACACACACACACACACATGCATGCATAAGACCTACATACAGAAACCCACATGCAGAAACATCTAGAAACTCTCAGGGGCTTAGACAGAACCAAGCTGACACACAAGCAGGCAAACAGGAACATACAACAAATACAAACCCAAAGATACACTAGACACACACAAATATATACAGACACACACTCAAACATACAGACAGACATACAGAAATAAGAACATTAAGATACACACAAAACAGACCCTTGGGGACAAAGACAGCCAGGCACATATGCACACATGCACATGCGCGCGCGCGCACACACAAACACACAAACACACACGCGCGCCACAGCCACATGGGAGCACAGGCAGCCCATCCCTCTTCCAGTTGCTGGATTGCTGTAAGGGCCTGGCCACCTCCTCCCTGTGTCTCTGGACCAGAGGCCAGAGAAGGATGGGGGTGGTTGCTCCACCCCCAGGAGGGGCTGGGGACTTCAGAGGACAGGAAGGGAAGGGAGTGGAGCTGCAGCTGGGAGCACTGGGGGCAGTAATTACCCAGTGCTGGGGCTGCCACGCTGGCTGGGATTTCCCTTCCTGTGAGGACAAAGCCACTAGGGGATCGCCCCTCTGACCTCTGCTGTGTGTGACCCCCAGGACCCCAAGATTGACCCATCTCACTTCCCCTCTCACCAGAAGCCTGGTCAAATTTGAGAGTTAGTAACATGAAGACATCATGAGGGAAAAAGGCAGAGAGAGAGAGAGAGAGAGAGAGACTGAAACCAAGACAAGGAGGGAGAAGACCGGAAGGAAGACTGCGAAGACTGCCGAGAGCTGACAACTAGAGAGGGAGACCGTAAGGGTGGGGGCAAGTCAGAAGGGAGACAGGGACAGTGAAGGATGCAGGCTTATAGAGGTAAGCAGAAGAAACAAAAAGGGCATACCAGGGCCATTTGTCAAACACGGCATGTGTCATGCTGAGTGCTATGGGGTTTTTGTTACCTGTGGCAAATTCTTAAGACAACGCTAAGAGGTGGGCATGATAACCCCATCTTACAGATGTTAAAACTGAGACTCAGGGAGGTGAAGAGACTTGCCCAAGGTCACATGAAGCTAGAAAGTGGCAGAGCTGGGTCTGGGCTGGGGTGGAGGGAGCCTCTCATCACTGCTTGACCCTGCCAGAGATTCACGACCCAAAGATCCCTGAAGGAATTCTCTAGAGAACAGAAGCAGTCAGTGAGGCCTGAAGACAGGAGCCCCTAAGAGATGCACAGTAAGAGAGACCCACACCTTCCTTGCCCCATTTCCTGCTGCCCCTGGGGCTGTGTCAACACCTGGAATGCATTAGGCAGGGAGGCCCTGCTTAGGGGAACTGGGAAGAAGCTAGAGCGAGGGAGCAGGGAAGGTGAAGGTGAAGGCAGAGGTAGTGGTGTGGACAGCTGCTGTGCTTCTAGCAGGCCCAAGCGGAAGGGCTGCTATGCCAGCTGCAGCTCCCTGGGCTACAGGCGCCTTCCCTCTGTGACTTAACCCCTTCTGTGCCTGGACTATAGGAAAGCACCACAGAGGGCTGAAAGCTGCCAGCACTGGGAAAAGCCTCCCATTCCCTGTGGGCCTCAGCCACACACTTGTGCCCTCACCCTCCTGCCTTTAACTCTGGGGCCCAGGGGGGCACAGCACATGCCAGCTGGGCACTGCCACCTGGATGCCCCACCCCCTGTCTTCAGGCTCACTCAGACTCTGGGCATCCCAAGTCACATCCAGCCCCCAGTGGCTCCTCCTCCTGCCTTCCCCATCCCAAGAGTGGCACATCCATTCCTGCAGTTCCCCAAGCCAGAGGCTGGGCTTTCTCCATGTCACCTCCCTCTCCCTCAACTCACACATCCAGGCCAGACCCCAAGCCCTAGCAGACTCGACTTTCTTAGCTTTAGAATCCATAAGCTTTTCCCCACTCTCCAGCTTCCTAACTGGTTTCCCTCCCATCCTCTCTGCAAGGCATTCTCCACACCACAACCAGCTTCAGAAACAGTCTGCTTTAATTCCTGCAGCCTTGTGAAGGGCTCCCGTTTGCCTCCCGGGTGAACTCCAACCTCCTGAGCTTGGGGACAAGTAAGGCCCAGCTCAAGAACACTTCCCCGCCCCCGCCCTCCAGCCACAATGGCTTCTTGTCTGTTCCTCGAAAGTGCTCTCTTCCGCCTGGGGCTCTGGCACATGTTGTTCCCATGGCCTGAATGGCTTTTCCGCTTTGCCTTACCTCTGGACTCCCATTTATCTTTGGAGCCTCAACTCAAGTGTTCTCTTTTCCCTGCTTACCCCCCCCCCCAATATGTTCCTGCAGCATCTGTGCTTAGAATTACTTGTTATGTAGATCTTCTCTGCTAGGAAGAAGCTCTGAGCCCAAGGATTGTGCCTGTCTTGTTGCACACCAAGCACCTTGCACGGGGCCAAGTATGTAGTCCGTCTTCAGTAAATGTTTGTTGACTAAAGAGATGCCTTTTGGGGCGCCTGGGTGGCTCAGTGGGTTAAGCCTCTGCCTTCGGCTCGGGTCGTGATCTCAGGGTCCTGGGATCGAGCCCCGCATTGGGCTCTCTGCTCGGCGGGGAGCCTGCTTCCCCCTCTCTCTCTGCCTGCTGCTCTCTCTGCCTACTTGTGATCTCTCTGTCAAATAAATAAATAAAATCTAAAAACAAAATAAAAAAAAGAGATGCCTTTCTTCCTCCCCTTTCACTTTCCCTTATCTGCCAAGTATTTATTACCAATGTTATATGCCAGACAAATGAGATGATCAGGTCCCAGGGTTATAAATGGGGAAACTAAGGCCCTGAGATGGGAAAGGAGGTCCTGGGAGCACAGTGCACCAGTGACAGGGCCAGGAGCCCTGAGGTTCATTCAGCTACTGTCCTGCATCCTTGTCTTCAGCTCTGTGTGGGTTTTGAAGCACATTTTGGAGATGTGGTGCCTTCCAAGTCCAAGGAACTGGTATTAGAGCTCGGAGAGGCTGGACTTAGTGCTCCAAGGATGTCTGCTCTCTCCAGAGGAGGGAACATAACTCTCCTGGACTGGCCAATGGCAGACTGTGCTTCTTGCCCTCATTCCAGACAGGTCCTAGCCCCAACCAGCCAGGATCTGGCCAGCTCCACATCTCCCTAAGGCATTTAGCTAACTGGCCCCCAGAAAGCCATGGTTGGAGTCTGTCTTGGATACAGCCACCACTCACCTTTGAGGAGGCAGGTAGCTCCAGCCAGGCAATCCTACAGGGACAGAGGCACCTGAAAGGGCCGAGAAACGGGGGTGCCAACCACCTGCACCTTGGAAGCTTCAATTCCTTTAGTTCTGTCTGGGGAAGTCCTTTCCCCAGCTATCCAGAGTCTTTATATTTTGTTGTGTTTCTTTGGAAGGCCCCAGCTGACTGGACCAAATCTGGGTCTTTTCCCAGACATTCCCTCAGAATCTCAAGTGGCTGCTCTACAAAAATCCCCAGCAGAGCCCACCCCTGCCTCCTGTCATGAATTCCCCTCTTCTTCCCATGAGCGACCTCCGTCTGTGAGCTCTCAGGATGCCCTCAAAAGGGAGAACATCGAGAGAGCCACAGGAATTTACTTTGCCCATGTCTGATTTGTGTTTTAGAAGTATTGCATCAGTTCTTTGCAGCCACTAGCCTGGGTATCTGTGAAATGGGTCTCAGCTTTATGCAAATGTGCTTTAAAACACTGCCCTCCCTCTCCAAGGCATTTCTAAGGCAAAGTTTGGGCACGTGACGAATGACTCACCTGAATGTGACTCTGCTGACCTCACTATCTGTGTCTTCAGGGATGGGACTGGCCCCCAGAACCGTACACATTTCTCCCCATGAGCTGTTTTGTGATCCACGGTATGCATTGGTGGTGAGAATTCCCAAACATCTCTGGCCCAGTCCTCTCTCTTTTGAGCTTTCCAACCCTACACCCAGATGCCTGCTGGCCACTTCCACCTGGATGTCCCCCAAGGCTTTCAAACTCAATATCCTCCCTCAAACCTGCTCTTTCTCTTGCAGGTAGATGGCTCCCAAACCATCCACTGGGTCACTGTAGTTGGTTTCAGACAACAACCCAAACTCATCCTGGACTTTTCCTTCTTCCTTGGTCTCTACATCCAAGCCACTGCCAAGGCCTGTCTGTGTTAGCCCTGAAATATCTCTCAGATCTTATCGTCCTTACCTATTGCCATCACTCTAACTCAAGCTACGATCATCTGTCACCAGGATGACTATGACCCCACCTGCCTGTCTCCCTGCTCCCATTCCTGCATCCCTATCATTCACTCTCCACATGTAGCTATGGGGATCTCCCAAACACCCACATCTGAGCCCATCATTCCCCTGCTTAGTAAACCCTTCCATAGTTCTCCTTGGCCCTCAGGATAAAGTTCCTTTCCTAGCCTTATCCCTTACTCCTCTCAATACACTCCCAGTTCCCAGCATGCCCCAAGCCTCAGTGCCCTTTTTCCCACTGAGATTCTTACCTGATCTGTCCTCCATGTTCCTCTTAGCTCTACAAACCTTGCTGACACCCTTTAGAGCCCTTGCTTTGGGCCAGGCCCTGTGGTGGGTGCTGCTGATGCCAGGGTTTCTCCTGCCCAGAGTCCCAGAACTGCAACTGCTTTCCAACTTGAAATGCCAAATGGCAGCCACTCACTAGAGTTAGGCATAGATGGTAAACTGAGGCAGCCGGTGTTTGTGCATATGTGAGTGAGGGGTTGACTCACTCCCTTTAGCTTAGATCCCCTGCCTTCCTTTGGGGTTGGGAGGGTTGGGAGGTAGGCCCATAAAGGGTCCTAAGGAGAGGGCCTCAGAGGGGAGGCCTACACATCTTCCTGGCTCTAATCATGTTGATTCACCATAGGACCATGAATAAGCTGCCTCTCTGAGCCTCCACTACCTCAGCTAAAAACCAGTTCCCACTCTAGGCTGTGCATCAGAATCACCTGGGAAGCTTTAAAAATAGATTCCTGGATTGCAATCCCAAGATTCTGGAGCTCTGAGGTAGAGTCTGGGAATCACATTTATCTTTTCAGAGTCAACAGGGGATTCTGATGTTCACCCGGTTTGGGAAACCCAGAACTAGATGGTGTCCAGGGCCCTTTCTGGCTCCCATTCTAACTCTTGGAGTCTCTGATGATGTCCTAGGCTCCAAATTAGAGGGGAGTCAGCCCTATTGCTACCCCCCTCAATTGGCTTAGTTCTCCCACTACCCATGAAAAGACTCTTATATTAGATGCAAGTATTTTGACTGAGACAGGCCCCAAGCTACTCCCCACCTAGCATCCAGAAGGATATTCTAGGCCTCAAAACTGAGGAATAGGGTAGGGTTTCCCCCAAATCTCTATGAGCAAACCTAGGCTGGGGACTCCTTTCTGACTCTCCGAAAGCCCTTTCTGGCATCTTTCCAGGTTTAAATAACCTGGAAATTGGTGTAAAAACAACTGCCCTCTTCCCCTACCAGAAACCAGGTAAAGAGAAAGCACTTTGAAGAAACTGAAGGTTTTTCACATGGATAAGAAAAGATATAACTACAGTGGACCCTTGAACAACATGGTATGAACTGCACGGGTCCACTTATATGTGGATTTTTTCAATAAATATAGTATAGTACCATACATATGTTTCTTCTTATGATTTTTCTTTTTTTTAAAGGTTTATTTATTTATTTTAGAGACACAGAGAGAGGGGGAGAGTGTGTGTGTGCAAGTCGGAGGAGGGCCAGAGGGGGAGAGAGAATCCCAAGCAGACTCTGCACTGAGCACAGAGCCCAATGTGGGGCTCAATCTCATCACCCTGAGATCATGACCCGAGCTAAAATCAAGAGTCAGATGCTTAACTGACTGAGCCTACCCGGGCACCCCTTCTCTTCTTTATGATTCTTGATAACATTTTTTTTTTCTCTAGCTTACTTTAAGAATTAAGCATATAGTACATATACAAAATGATTTGTTATTTGACTGTTTATGTTATTGGTAAGGATTCTGGTCAAAGGTAGGCTATTAGGTAGTTATGTTTTGGGGGAGTCAAAAGTTATACACAGACTTTTGACTGTGCAAGTAGGGGCATGGGGGCTCATAACCCTAACTCCCCCATTGTTCAAGCGTCAACTGTGTTATTTTTAAGCACCCCCTCCACCAGGTTGGGCCACTGGTCCCTAAGGGTGGTGATTCAATACAAGCCTCAGCAGTCTGAGGGAGGAAATCGGCAGGCACACAGAAATCTTAGCATGTGGACTAAAATGTTTCAACCCTTTAATTGAGAGGACTCTCTCTCTTTCTCCCTCTCTCTTTCTGTCTGTTTCTCTTTCTCTCTCTCACACACAGACACACACCCTACAACCACCAACCCTGCCCTCTTTCGGCCAATTATAGGCGAGTTCTGTGGAGAGAGAAGCAAGTCACTTGTGCCTAAACCCGGGCCAGCTCGGCAGTGGGGGAGGCAGGCCTCTCACACCCCATGCTGGCTGTGAATCACATGGCCCAGCGCCTGCGTTGCCAGGGCCTGAGTAATTCCTCCGCCTCCTCTTCAGAAGGTTTTCCCCTTATTTTTTAAAAAATTTATTTTATTCTGCAGGCTTCTCACCAGTATCTCACAGACTCCTCAAGGCATTCTCTAGATGAGGAAATCAAGGCTCAGAGAAGGGAAGTCACTCACCCAGGGTCACACAGTGAGTCAGCTAGGAATGGTTGGTTGGGAAGCCAGGTCTTTCCCTAACACTCTTCTTACTCCTAATCCCCATTTGGAGAATCTATCTAACTATCTATCTATCATCTACCTATATCAGCTATTTATATTTATATACAAAAGACAGCCACCAATTACAGACACAGGGACTTGATTGCCAAAAAGAATCCTGGAAACTTTGTTTTGCTCTTTTGGGGAGGAAGAGAGTAGTTCAGGATGGGTATTGTGATTGGTAATTTGTTTGGTGGGGTGGGAAGACAACTTGGAATCACCACCGTGAGGTGGGAGCAGTGGCAGCATCAATCAGAGGCTAGAGACCAGGGGTCAAGACACCATCCAGTTACTGACTCAGACCAAGAGCATCTGGAGAGCAGGAATTCTGCTGTCCTTCTCTTAGACAATAGTTACTGAGGGCCTACTATGTGTTCCCTTCATATCTGTTCAGGCATGTGTTCAGTGAGGATTTATTAAGCACCTACTATATGCTAGGCACTGCTCTACTCACTGGGGGGACACAAGAGTGAACAAAGCAGATACAATCCCTTTGCTCTCAGAGTTCACATTCTAGTGCAGAAAGATGGGCAGTAAGCAAGTGGATACATACAATAAGAATTTCAGACCATACTAAGGGCAAGGATGGAAGCTGTGATGGAGACTCACAAGTGTCCCCCACCCCCACCCCCTGCACCAAAGTGGTCAGAGAAGGTCTCTTGGAGGAGGTGACATCTGAGCTGAGACCTGAAAGATGAGGAATAAGCCAGGTAGGGCGCAGGGGGAAGAGCTGCCAGGCAGAGGGAAAAGCAGACGCAAAGACCCTGAGGTGGGAGTCCTCATGGCATGTTTTGGGATTTGAAAGAAGGTGCTACAGTAGGGCGGGCAAGTAGCCTACTCCACACAGTGTCTGTCAAGGGGTGTTTGGAAAGCCAGCAGGAGCAACATTCACGGCAGGGTGCTAAAGGCCTCTTGTCAGCTGGATATCTCCAGCCCACACTGAGGGAGCCCCTGGAAACTCACAGAGGTTCCATGACTAGCCCAAGGTCACAAAAGCAGTAAAGGGTACATCTTGCCAGTGCTTTATGTTTCACTTACTGCTAACTGTGCTGTACCACAGTCCCTGGTGGAGCCTGGGGATGTGAGCCCTGCGCGGGGCGGGGAGGGAGGGGTCCCAGAGGCTCAACAGCTCTGTCAGTGTTGCCCAGTGGAAGGCAGACCAGAAATACACTTCTCTTTCTCTGTGGCTCCTGGGCTCCGGTCCACATGGGATGTCCCCAGATGGGGGTAGCCCTGCTGGACGCCTCAGACACTCAAGTCTGTGAAGTGCAAATGCCTCTCCAGGCAGTAGTCTGTGGCTCCAGCCCGACCTAGAGTGGCTCCACCTCTGCAAATTCAAGTTCAAGCATCCTGATTTCTTTTTACAACCATCCTTGCAGCCCCACAGGTCTACAGCCCTACTACAACTGGCTGCTGCCCTCAACCCCCTCTGCTGTCTCCCTACCTATCAGCCCTTCCAGCTCTTTCATCCAGCTTGACCCCCAAGGCTCACCTCCTCCACCTATCTCATTCATCAGCACCTTCTACTCCCTTCTTCCCTTGTCCTCCTGCCACACACACCCTGGCAAAACCCCAACCTTGGATCAACCCACCATCCCTCTTTTTTTTTTTTCCACTCATACTCCAGAGCTGCTGAACAGTAGAGGAGAAAATCACATAAGCAGAAGGCTTGGCATTACTTTCATGGTCTCCAGCCTCAGTTTGGGGAAAGAGAAAGACCACAGACTTTGGACTCAAATACATCTGGTTTTGAATCCTGGCTCTATTCTAGCTGTGGGAACTTGGGCAAGTTACTTAACTTCTCTGGGCTTCGGTTTCCTACCCTACAAAATGGGGCTAATGGTACTTCACAGGAGGTTCCTGAAGATGAAATGAGAGCCCATATAAAGCACCGAGCCCAGTGCCTGGCACAATGTAGGCGCTTAGCAAATGGGAGATTCCTTTTCTCCTATTTTCCCAAACTCCGTTCCCCCTACCAAATTCCCCTTACTGCCTTGCAATTCTGACCGTTTTTCTTGGAGTGCTCCCTCTCCCATTAGTCTCAGCAGATAGATAAGAAGGGGGTGGGGAGGATTGAGGGGGCAAAGGGACAGAGAGAGGAGACCGCGGACAGAGGCAGAAAGGACTGGACAGAAGAGGAGCGATGGAAGGGGGTGGGGGCTGAGAAGACTCCAAGGGCCAGGGTAAGCGGGCCGGCTCCGAGGCGGGGCTTAAAGGGCCCGAGAACAAGAACCCGCTCCCAGTACCAGGCCCATGGCCCGGGCTCCCATGCTCTCTCGATCACTCACCAGGCCGGGGCTGTGAGCCCTCCAGGTGGTAGGAGAAGCGCAGGGCCCGGTGGTGCTGTGGACTGGGGCCACAGGGTAAGACCCGGGGGCCTGGAGCAGCGCCCAGGCTGGCGTCCGAGGGTCCGGCAAACTGGGGATCCAGGGGGCCGCCGAGAGCGGAGCCTGAGCCCCTGAACACCGGCAGTCCAGGCTCGGAGGCTCCAGGATCCGTGTCGGCACTGACCGGAGGAGCGGCGCCGGGGGCGTTCGTGGTTGGGTGTTCGGGCTCAGAAGGCCCGGCGCCCCCCGGGGCTCGGTGGCCATGCATGGTCCGGGCCTGGGCGCGGGGCCCGGGCTCCCCGCTTGGCTCCAGCTCCTGGGGCGGAGGCGCGGGCGGAGGAGGCCCGGCGCCCGGCGGAGCAGCGGCCTCAGCCTCGGGGGGCGGGGCTGCGGGCTCAGCCCCACTGCGGAGATTCAAGCTCCCGGCCCGGGCCCGGGCCAGCAGCTGTGGCAGCAGTGGCAGTACCAGCAGCAGCCGCGGCCACCGCCGCTGCCGTGCCAGGCATCGCCGGCCCGGGCCCTGCGCAGGGATTGGGCTCGGCGGGGCCGGGGGCCCGCTGAGGAGCGCTGTCTATGCGGCAGCGGCTGGGTGAGGTCGGGGGGCTGCGCTCGGCGCGGGCTCTCTCTGGAGAGGCAAGCCACTTCCGTGGCTCCGGGGCGAGCGGTCGGTCTGTTCGGCGTGCGGGGTCTCTTTCTCCCCGAATGGGAATCGATCTGGGCTCCTCTGACTGGTCGGAAAGGGTTCTTCCTCCCGCCGCAGCGGAGGCTGGCGGGCGGAGGGGAGGGGTAGGGAGGGCAGGGCAGGGGAGGGAGGGAGGAGAGGATGGCGCTGGCTGGGGGCGCGCGTGTGCGTCGCGCGCTTGGGCTGCGGGGCTCGCCCTCAGCCAATCCCTCTGGACGATGCTTCAGCCGCGGGGGCAGGGTAACAGCTTCGGCCTAGGTCTCCACCGCGGCGGGCAGGAAGGAGACGGAGAAGGGGGGCGGGGAGGCGGGAGCCTTCGCTGAGGCAGCCGCAGCCACAGCGGCGCTGGGACCCAGTTACCCCGGCCCCGCCCCCTCGCCCGGGATTTGCTCCTGGCTCCGCCCCCTGACTCGGACCCGCCTTGCTTCTCCCTGTGACCGCCCTCAAAGGCCCGCCTCCCGCTTAAACATTCCTCTCAGCTTTCGTTCCCCATCCGTCCGTGGTCCCACACAGGCAAGTCTCTGGGCTCAAACCCCTAATCTGTCTTTCTGTTCCTTTCTCAGGTCTTCCTCTGTCTGCTCGTCCTTCAATCTCTTTTCCAGAAACCTTTCCACAGGTTCCAGAATCTCCCTAGTGGTTGGCTTATAGAGGATTTGTCTTTGATACACTTCACTCCGCTCAGACCAGACCTTATGGTCCTTAATTTGGCTACTCTTTTGCCAAAAGCCTCAGTTCTCAGAATTGTTGCATCTGCCTGGCAGCATCCCAACCTTGGATCAATCCGACTGTCCGCTTTTTCCATGCCTGCGCAAAGGCAGCTAAACACTGCTGGAGAAAACTATTCAGTCTCACAGATTCGTGCCACTATAGACGCATGGTCCCCAGCATCCACGAGGTCCTCAGTACTGACCCGCAGCTCTCCTGTGTCCCTCGGCTGCTCTTTCCCCCATGCTCCACAGCGGCCCTTTCAAACCTCCCTTCTCCTCAAACCCCCAGCTTTTCCATCTGCCCCCAAGCCTCAGCAGATGACCCGACCTCCTATTTCACAGAGTAAACAGAAGTCACTGAAAGGAAATTCTGGACTTCTTGCCACCAAACCCACAGAGTCCTTGCTTCTTCCCATCATCATCTAAACATATTCCTGTTGGTCTCTTCCATCGGAAAACATGTAAACAATTGCTGGAAATTCTTCCTCTCCAACCACCACCTTCTCCTCTCCCATAAGCTTCTCAAAAGAGTTGCCTACACTTAACTCTCTTCATTTTCCCACTTCCCACTTATCTTTCAATCCACTCCAATCTGCCTCCACTACTTGCCTAATAGTGCTCTCTCATCAAGGTCTGCCACAGCCTACCTCACAAAATCTAATACAATCTTTTCAGAGGTTATCCTACTTGACTTCTTGGTAGTATCTGGCACTTATGACCACTCCTTCCTCCTTAAACCACTTCCATGACACCACACTCACATTTTTCTTCTACTGCCTTGTTCAAATTTCCTCTTTACTTTCCAGGCTTCTCTTTGTCCAGCCCTTAAATGGTGGTGCTCCTTGGGGATTTGGTCTGAGCTCTCTTCTCTCCTCTCTCTGTGTTCTTTCCTTCAATTATTACATTTGCTCCCGTGGCTTCAATTATCATCTCTTTGCTGATGACTCCCAAACTGATACCTCAATTCCAGATATTTCTCCTGACGCACACATTCAACTGGTTATTAGATAGCTCTATCTGAGCACTCCAGAAACACCTAAAACCTCAGTTTTTTGCCACCTCAAGGCATCCTCCTCCCAACCTGTTTGTCTTTCTTTGTATATTTCTTTTGTGAATGACTCTAGTCAAAGCAGAAACCTGAGTTATACCCCTGACTCTTCTCTCTCCTCCACCCCCATGCAATCACTAAATCTTGTCATTTTTACTTCCCAAATATCTTCCAGATTTATTTATGCAGTCTCTTCATTTCTGCTGACATGACCCTAGTCAGCACCATGTCTAAACTGCAACACTATCATGGTCTCCCTGTTTCAGTCTTGCTCCCTGGAATCCTTTCTCTACACTGTAGGCAGTGTGATCTTTTCAAAAGGTAAACCAACTCATATCACTGTCATGTTTAGAACCCTTCAATGAGTCCCCACTGGCTCAAAAGGAAGCCTACCTTCTTCAATAAGAAAAATTAAGCTACACCCTTGATGATTTATTTGATGCCTGCCTACCTCTCCAGACTTCATTCTTAAGGCTAAGTTGAAAGTCTTTGACCATTCTTTAGTCTTTCTAGCCTCTGAGTCTTTGTGTATGCTGTTGCCTCTGTATAAAACCCCACATTTCCCCAATTCTACTTCATTTGTTCTTCAGATCTCTGCTCATTTGGTGAATGTCGTTTTGAGCACATACCATGGGCCATGATGAAATAGTAACTTTTTTGTAGATAATTCACATCTCTCAAATGCTAAAATACCCTACATTGAAAGGTTTTTAATTTGGGATTGAGGTGGTATAAGAAGTACTCTGGCTGCTGCGGATTGGATTGGAGGTGGGCAAGATTTGAAACCTACTACAGTCAAGAGATAATGGCAAATGGACTAACGTGGTGGCTGTGGAGATGGAGAGATGTAGATATATTTGGGAGATATTTAGAACTGAAAGGGGTTGGTGTGGTGGCTTGAGGAGGGGAGGGAGAGGGAGGCATCTTTGATGCCTTCCACGGATCTGATGTGGGCTAGGTCATTCATTGAGATGAGGAAGACAGAAAGAAGAACAGGTTTTCAGGGGGAAGACCAAGGGTTCAATTCTACACCCCCTTAAGATAATCAAGTGGAGAGGTCAAAGCAGGTAATGGCATATACATCCCAAGGGAGAGGCTTGAGTTTCAGATATAAATCAGAGTTGTCACTATAGAGATGGTATTAACAGCCACGACAGAAGAGGTCAGTGTGAAAGAGAGAAAAGAGAAAGGAGGAGGATCCTTGACTGAGCTCCAAGGAACTTCAACTTTAGAGATTGAGCGAAGGAGCAGGAGGTGGCAAGGAGCCTGAGAAAGAGATAAAGATATGGGGACATTACTAGGTTGTGTTGGAGATTTTTAAAAAGAGTACTGAGAAGTCAACTAAGTTGAAGATTGAAAAGGGTCCATTGGATATGGCAACTTGGATATTGGTAGTGACCTTGATAGCAGTTTTGGTGGAGTGGTAGGGGTAAACACCAGAATGGATGAAGAGGGAATGGCTACACCATTGGTAAGAGTGTAAATTGATACAACCACTCTAGAAGAAGCTGGATGTTTTCTAGTAAAGCTCAGTGATGCACATACTCTATGACCCAGACTTTTTAGGTATATATCCTAGAGCAGTGGTTCTCCCTGTGTGGTCTGGGTTATCCTGGGGGCAGAGGTGAAGGGCAGGGAGCCAAAACCATAATGCTAGTAAGGTGTTATTTGCTTCTTTTACTCTCATTCTCTCAAGATTGTAGAGTGGAATTTTCTAGATAATACAACAGATTGAATGCAGACCAGATGTGAGAATCCAGCTGTCTTCTATTAAGCCATAACATAAAGAGATGTGCAAAAACATAAAACAATGCCACTCTTTTCACTGAATTATTTTTGTCTTGGAAAATAGTTATTTTTCATAAAATGTTATTTATTTGAAAAGATGGGTTTATTGTTGTTATTTAAAAATTAATATATTCAAACTTTTGTAGTTTTAATTTCTAATGCAGCTAGTCTCAACTGATACTACATTTGTGAAAGCTCTTTGAGGTCCTGCAGTGATTTTTTTAAAAAGGTTATTTATTTATTTGAGAGAGAGAGAGAGCCTGTGCAAGTGTGTGGGGGAGGAGCAGAGAGAGAGAGAGAGAGAGAGAGGGAGACAGAGAAACTCAAGCAGACTCAGGGCCCATGCATGGGGTGGGGCCTCAATCTCATGACCATGAGATCATGACCTGAGCCAAAATCAAGAGTCAGGTGCCTAACCTACTGAGTCACCCAGACTCCATCCCCCACCCCTTTTTTTAAAGTTTTATTTATCTTGCAGTGATTTTTTAGAATGTAGAGGAAGTCCTGAGAGAAAAAAATATGAGCATTGCTTCCTTAGAGAAATCCTTGCACGTAGGTACTGGAAGACACTACAAGAATATTCACCAAAGCCTGTTAGTAATAGCAAGAAATGGAAACGAGCATGGGATGAATAAATTCAGACATATTTCTACGATGGACTACTATAAAGAAATAAAAAATGAATGGACTCTAGCTACACATATCAACATGGATGAAATTCAGAAAACCTAATGCTGATTCAAAAAAGTCATAGAAGAATATGTTTATATAAAGTTGAAAAACGTAAAAAATTATGCAATATATGGATACAGTTGTATGTTATAAAACTATACAGAAAAGCAAAGAATGAAAAATGAAAAATTCAGAACAGTGGTTACCTCAGGGAAGAGAAAGAAATGTGACTAGGGAGGGTTACCCAGGAGGTTTTGTCATTGAAAATGATCTGGTTTTCAAGCTAGGTTATGGGTACACAGATATTTATTATTTATTCAAGCTGTCTATATATGTAGATTCTAAAATATATAAAGTATGTAATGGAAAATAAAATAATTTAACAAACAGTGATAATTGTATAGAGTGCTGGTGAGAGTGTAGTTTGTTACAGGACCTTCCCTGAGATCAGAGGGAACAGAACACCACCCTCATTCCCATTGAATTAGAGCTAGATGTATAGGCAGTTCCACTGAGAAACTTGGCTGTGAATGGGAACAGAGCCCAGACAGATAAGGTGATGGTAGGAGGAGGGTCAAAGAATATTTTTTTTAAAGATAGGAGATACTAGACTGTGCTTGTTTACTGTCAGGAATGATCCAGTAGAGAGGGAGAGGACAAAGATGCAGATGAGAAAGGGAAAGGAGGGGTTGGGATCTGAGGCAAGAGGAGGAGAGGTCTTCAGGCCCCTCATTATAGCTGGTAGGTATAAGACAAGAATGAACACAGTTACTGGGAGGTTTAGAGACTTGGCAGTGGGAAGATGAGGGCCCAGTAACCATTCCTGATGTTCAATGGCTTCTATTTTGTCGTTGAAGCATGAGGTAAGGCCATTTTCTACAGAAAGAATAAAAATATTAGACTTTCTTAATAGCATGGTGGATAGAAATAAACTACTAAATATAGATAGAAATAAACTACCGTGGTAGTTTAACTATAAACTATGGTTGATAGAAATAAACTACTACTGATAGTTTAGAAAAGTTTCAGCTTCATAATAATGTACATTTTTTAGGACTTGTCAAATTTGGGAAAACTGTTGTCTGGTTTCCTTCATGTATGAGCTGTAAGATGTTAGGGCATTTCAATTTTCTTGCAGAGTAACAAATCCTTAGTACTCTTTGATTTTTCACTGATTGTTTAGCAGGGCCTTAGAAGGGACCTGTGCAAATAAGGGGTCCTAAACCTTCACTGACTTCTGTGTAAATCTGCCTCTGGCCTCTTTGAATTACCTCCTCCTCCAGGAAGCATTCTCTGATTGCCTCAGGCTGGGGTTCTTCCACAGTTTATTACTGTCACTCACAGGACTTGTTTCAAGTTTCTCTGAGCTAGCCAGGTTAGCCTTCTTCACTGGATGGAGGGAGCTACAGAGGGTGAGGAGTCAGGACATGGGCACCTTGGCTCAGCAGGCTTCCATCAGTGTCAGCAAGTCTTCACTGAAGCAGTGTGTCATGGTGGTCAAATGAGTAGAACTTGGAATCAGACAGACTAGAATTTATTTGTACTTCAAGTGCATGGTCAGGGAAAGATTCTTCTTCATCCTTAGCTCCTGAAATACTTTTGCCATTGGACCTGGCTTGGGCTTCACTCCTAGTTCCTCTGTGTGACCTTGGTCAAGTTACTCATCACTCTGAGTCTCAGTTTCCCCGTCTGTAAATTGGAAATGATGATAATAATACCTACTACATCAGAGCTGTAAGGATTCAATGACAAAATCCATGCAATGCATGTACATTTTCTCTGGGACCTAATGCTTAAAAAACACTAGTCCCCGCTATGAGTGGGACTATATTGTGGGTAGAAGATACAGTAGTGAATAACAAAGACCAGGGCCTTGCCTTCCTAAGCTCATAGTCTAGTGGGCACCACAGTGCCCAGTGCCAGCCATGATATATCCAAGAGACTTGTAAGTTGTTGGATCAAGATGACTTTATCTTTGTCTCTGTTTCTTTCCTATTTTTTACTGCCCCCCCCCCAAGTTCAGCATCACTGTTGGTCACCTCTCAGACACCCCTATCTCTGTCTACATTTTGCTTTCTCTTGTCTCTCTGTTTACATCTCTATGGTGGTTTCTCTTTCCTGTTTCTCCTATTCTCTTTCCATCTCTTTCCTCTTGCTCCTTTTTTTTTTTTTTTATTGTATATGTTGAGGATTGCCTTGTCTCCATCCTGTTCTTATCTAACTTACAGTTCTCAGCTTGGTCTGAGTCTCTGTGCTTATAATACCACATTGCTCTACCTCATCTGTTTCTGAATTTCTGTGTGCTCCAGAACTTCTGTCCTTCCTATTTCTCTTTCAGTTTCCTTTGTCTCCTTGGCCTGTCTGCCTTACTGTCTTACTTACTGTCTTTCTTTCTGTCTCCATCACTCTGTCCCTACTTCTCTCTGGTTGTATCCTAGTTCTCCTCTGTTTGTACTGCTGCATTCATCTGTCTCTCTTCCCTACCTGTCTTTCTTTGTTCTCACCTTTCTGTTCCATTCTTTCATCTCCCCTCCTCCCTGTAACATTTATACTCTTTGTCTCTGTCTCTCTTACCCCTCTATGTTGGTCTTTTTGCCATTGTTTCCCTATATGACTCTCTCCTCATCTCTCTATCACCCCTTTTCTATCTCTTACCATCTCTCTTATTGGGTTGCTCTCCTCATGTGCCTATCTCTTGTCTCCATCTCTCTGTCCCTATGTGGGTTTTATCTGTTTCTGTTTGTATTCCTGTCCCCAGCTCCCCATTCCTCTGTCTCTCTTCATCACTAACAGAGTAGACAGGAATACAGTCACTGGTGCTAGATTGTTTGGATTCAAATCTTAGTTATGCCTCTGACTTGCTGTGCCTCAGTGTCCTCATCTGTGAAATAGGGTACCTGCTTTATGGCATTACTGTGAGCATTAAATAAACTAACACATGCACAGTTTGTAGTGTGCATAACAAACGTAACAAATTCTCAAAAAATGTCAACTGCTACATCATCAACCTCTCTACTCATCTTTATCCCTATCTCTTTCTGTCTTTGTTTATCTAATCCAAACACCCCCTTCCCATATACCTGGTTGTTATCATCTCTGTGTTCCTCCCAGTCCTCATCTTTTATGTAGCTGCCTCTCTGACCTCATCTCTCTCTCTCTCTCCCTACATTCCTGCCCCATTTGTCCCTCTTTTTCCACCCTGTCCACTCCATCTCTCTGTCCCCATCCTTATTTATTTATCTCCATTTCTATTTGCTCCCATCTTTCAGGCCCTATTTCTTTGTCTCTGTCTCTTTATCTCCTGTTATCATTTCTTTAACTGCTCTTCTCCTCCCAAATCTAATCTTTATTTATATATTTACTCCAAAAAATCTTACTCTTTTTTTTCTCATCTCCTTGTGTTTTCCCCAAGCCTCTCTGGACAGTTTGGATCAGAACTGGTCTGGTAGATAAAGTGGAGCTATAAAAGGCTTTAGGAGGAAGAAGTAGGCCTGGCAAGAGGCAAGTGGCAGGGTGTGGAATTTCATGGCTCTGCCAAATCCTCCTGAAAGACAAGGCCTCTGAGGTCAAGGTTAGCATACACCCCTTCAACCCAGCCTCTTGAAAAAAGACAAAGAATGCTGCAGTTATTGGGAGGACCAGGAAGGGATATTTTTCTGAGTGAAATTCCATCCGGAAGCTGGAATCCAGAGCATTTCCTGTTGTAATGTTTCTTCCAGACTTGGAGAGCCTGAACTTGCCACGTAGCATGTGCACTCCATGCATATACTTCTACAGTGAAACACAGAGATGCATACACAATCTTCACCCCCCACACTTAGAGACAGAGACTTTTGCAGAGACATAAAGATGTACATAGAATCATGAACCCTCATAGCTGCAGATACTCTGAGACATTGAAAAACACACAGAATGAATCAACACTGGCAGAGATGCAGACATACACAGAGACACTGAGAAACCCATGGAATTACTCCTTCACAGCTCAGGGACACATACAAATAAACACAGAAAAATAGCTACACATAGAATCATCGCTAATTTCCCTCTGAAAAATTGTTTTCTTTTGGTCTATTTTCATATAAATAGAAACACACTAGAGCATCATGTGTAAACACACACACTTACAAAAGTGCACACATTCATATACAATCATGAATTTCCAAAGCAACAGAGAATCACACAAATCCTTGCTTTGCTGGAAGTACAAAGATAGCCAAACTTCCTCTGGCCCCGAATGATAGACATGCCACTCCTTCAGTGCCCCCCTGTCTATGAAGGCACTAGGCAGTCAAGCCAGAAACCTGACTATTAGGAACTTGGAAGAAATAATTAGAAAATGTCAATAAACTTTTATTCCTAGAAAAATAAAAAGTGACAAAAATGGAATAGCAAGAAGTCAAGAACTTGAATAGAGCACTAAGTATTAATGAAACTGAAATGGTATGCAAGGACATCATCCCTTCCCCCCCCAAATCCAGGCCCAGATAAATTTACAGGTGTATTGTGCCAGACTCACAAGGAATAGATACTTTTATTCTTATACAAGTTATTCCAGAAAATAGAAAAGGAGAGAAAGCTTCCCAGCTCATTTTATTAGTTTAGTACAATCTTCAAACTTTGAGTCTAAAACTAGACAGGGATAATAAAAGAAAAGAAAATTGTAGGCTCATTTCAATTATGAATATAGATGCACAGATCCTAAATAAAATATTAGCTAACTGAATTGAACATTATGTTATATAATACATCATATACATTGATCGAGTTTATTCCAAGAATGTAAAGAGAATTCATTCAACCTCAGAAAAATCTATCAATGTAGTTTGCCACATTAACAGACTAAAGGAGAATACTCATATGATTATCTCAATTAATGTAGAATAAGTATGTTACATTCCCACTTATGATTAAAAACTGGGAATAGAAGGCAAATTTTTTTTTCTTTAAGTAAACTTTATGCACAACTTGGGGCTTGAACTCATGACCCTCAGATCAAGTCACATGTTCTACCAACTGAGACAGCCAGGCACCACAGAAGGCAAATTTAACTTGGTGAAGGTTATATACCAAAACATTACACCATATTTTATACTAAGTGAAGGAACTTAAGATGAATTTCCTTCAAGACGAGGATAAGACTAGATACTTACTCTCACCCACTACTGTTTAACATAGAACTGGAAGTCGTGGTCAATACTATAATGGGAGCAAAAGAAGTAAGTTGTATAAGGATTGGAAGAGAATAAATAAAACCAACAGATTCAACAGACATACTATTAGAATTTAAAAAAAAGTTCGTGAGGAGGCCAGGTACCAAACCAACTTATAAAAATCAATAGTATTCCTCCCCCCCCCCCCATTTTTTATTGAGTATAGTTGACACACAATGTTACATTAGTTTCAGGTATACAACTTGGTAATTTAACAACTTTATATATTATGCTATGTCCACCACAAGTATAGATAGCTACCCTCTCCCTCATTACATTGTTGTAACAATATCATTGACTATATTCCTTTTTCTTTTTCTTTTATATTTTTTAAAATTTTTATTAACATATAATGTATTATTTGCCCCAGGGGTACAGGTTTGTGAATCGTCAGGCTTACACACTTAACAGCACTCACCATAGCACATACCCTCCCCAATGTCCATAACCCAGCCACCCTCTCCTCGCCCCCACGGCCCAGCAACCCTCAGTTTATATTGTGAGATTAAGAGTCTCTTATGGTTTGTCTCCCTCCCAATCCCATCTTGTTTCATTTGTTTTCTTCCCTACTCCCCAAGCCCCCCACTTTGCCTCTCAAATTCTTCACATCAGAGAGATCATATGATAATTGTCTTTCTCTGATTGACTTATATCACTAAGCATAATACCCTCTAGTTCCACCCATGTCGTTGCAAAAGGCAAGATTTCATTCTTTTGATGGCTGCATAGTATTCCACTGTATATCTATACCACATCTTCTTTATCCATTCATCTGTTGATGGACATCTAGGTTCTTTCCATAGTTTGGCTATTGTGGATATTGCTGTTATAAACATTCGGGTGCACGTGCCCCTTTGGATCACTACATTTGTATCTTTAGGGTAAATACCCAGTAGTGCGATTGCTGGGTCATAGGGTAGCTCTATTTTCAACTTTTTGAGGAACCTCCATGCTATTATCCAGAGTGGCTGTACCAGCTTGCATTCCCACCAACAGTATAGGAGGGTTCCCCTTTCTCCGCATCTTCACCAGCATCTGTCATTTCCTGACTTGTTAATTTTAGCCATTCTGACAGGTGTGAGGTGATATCTCACTGTGGTTTTAATTTGTACTTCCCTGATGCCAAGTGATGTTGAACACTTTTTCAATGTCTGTTGGCCATCTGGATTTCTTCTTTGCAAAAATGTCTGTTCATGTCCTCTGCCCATTTCTTGATTGGATTATTTGTTCTTTGGGTGTTGGGTTTGATAAGTTCTTTATAGATTTTGGACACTAGCCCTTTATTTGATATGTCCATTGAAAATATCTTCTCCCATTCTGTCAGTTGTTTTTTGGTTTTCTTTACTGTTTCCTTTGCTGTGCAAAAGCTTTTGATCTTGATGAAGTACCAATAGTTCATTTTTGCCCTTGCTTCCCTTGCCTTTGGCGATGTATCTAGGAAGAAGTTGCTGTGGCTGAGGTCGAAAAGGTTGCTGCCTGTGTTCTCCTCAAGGATTTGGATGGATTCCTGTCTCACATTGAGGACTTTCATCCATTTTGAGTCTATTTTGGTATGTGGTGTAAGGAAATGGTCCAGTTTCATACTTCTGCATGTGGCTGTCCAATTTTCCCAACACCATTGGTTGAAGAGACTGTCTTTTTTCCATTGGAGATTCTTTCCTGCTTTGTCAAAGATTAGTCAACCATAGAGTTAAGGGTCCATTTCTGGGCTCTCTATTCTGTTCCATTGATCTATGTGTCTTTTTGTGCCAGTACCATACTGTGTTGAAGACAACAGCTTTGTAATAGAGCTTGAAGTCTGGGATTGTGATGCTACCAACTTTGGCTTTCTTTTCAACATTCCTCTGGCTATTCAAGGTCTTTTCTGGTTCCATATAAATTTTAGGATTATTTGTTCCATTTCTTTGAAAAAATGGATGGTATTTTGATAGGGATTGCATTAAATGTGTAGATTGCTTTAGGTAGCATAGACATTTTCACAATATTTGTTCTTCTAATCCATGAGCATGGAATGTTTTTCCCTTTCTTTGTGTCTTCCTCAATTTCTTTCATGAGTACCTTATAGTTTTCTGAGTACAGATTCTTTGCCTCTTGAGTTAGGTTTAATCCTAGGTATCTTAGGGATTTGGATGCAATTGTAAATGGGATTGATTCCTTAATTTCTCTTTCTTCTGTCTTGTTGTTGGTGTAGAAAAATGCAACTGATTTCTGTGCATTGATTTTATATCCTGACACTTTACTGAATTCCTGTACAAGTTCTAGCAGTTTTGGAGTGGAGTCTTTTGGGTTTTCCAATATAGTATCATATCATCTGCAAAGAGTGATAGTTTGACTTCTTCTTTGCTGATATGGATGCCTTTAATTTCTTTTTGTTGTCTGATTGCTGAGGCTAGGACTTCTAGTAGTATGTTGAATAGCAGTGGTGATAATGGACATCCCTGCCGTGTTCCTGACCTTAGCAGAAAAGCTCTCAGTTTTTCTCCATTGAGAATGATACTTGCTGTGATGATAATGATATATATGATATATATGATAAATGATATATATGATAAATGATATATATGAATATATATAATGATATATAATGATATAATGAATGATATATATGATAAATGATAATAACCATTCATAGATGGTTTTGATGATATTGAGGTATGTACCCTCTATCCCTACACTTTGAAGAGTTTTGATCAGGAAAGGATGCTGTGCTTTGTCAAATGCTTTTTCAGCATCTACTGAGAGTATCATATATTTCTTGTTCTTTCTTTTATTAATGTATTGTATCACATTGTTTGATTTGCAGATGTTGAACCAACCTTGCAGCCCTGGAATAAATCCCACTTGGTCATGGTGAATATTCCTTTCAATGTACTGTTGTATCCTATTAGCTAGTATTTTGGTGAGAATTTTTGCATCTATGTTCATCAAGGATAGTGGTCTGTAATTCTCCTTTTTGATGGGGTCTTTGTCTGGTTTTGGGATCAAGGTAATGCTGGCCTCATAAAATGAGTTTGGAAGTTTTCCTTCCATTTCTATATTTTGGAACAGTTTCAGGAGAATAAGAATTAATTCTTCTTTAAATGTTTGGTAGAATTCCCCTGGGAAGCTGTCTGGCCCTGGGCTCTTGTTTGTTTGGAGATTTTTTTTTAAAGATTTTATTTATTTGACAGACAGAGATCACAAGTAGGCAGAAAGGCAGGCAGAGAGAGAGAGGAAGGGAAGCAGGTTCCCCACTGAGCAGAGAGCCCGATGCGGGGCTTGATCCCAGGACCCTGGGATCAGGACCTGAGCCAAAGGCAGAGGCTTTAACCCACTGAGCCACCCAGGCGCCCCCTGTTTGGAGATTTATGATGACTGCTTCAATCTCCTTACTGCTTATGGGTCTGTTCAGGTTTTCAATTTCTTCCTGGTTCAGTTTTGGTAGTTTATACATCTCTAGGAATGCATCCATTTCTTCTAGATTGTTAAATTTGCTAGGGTATGGTTGCTCCTAATATGTTCTTATAATTGTTTGTATTTCTTTTGTGGGTTGTGATCTCTCCTCTTTTCTTTTTTTAATTGTTCTTTTTTCCCAAGATTTTATTTGTTTATTTGACAGACAGAGATCACAAGTAGGCAGGAGAGGCAGGCAGAAAGAGAAGGGGGAGGCAGGCTCCCTGCCGAGCGGAGAGCCTGATGCAGGGGATCAACCCCAGGACCCCGGGATCATGACCTGAGCTGAAGGCCGAGGCTTTAACCCACTGAGCCACCCAGGAACCCCTATCTCTCCTCTTTTCATTCATGATTTTATTTCTTTGGGTCCTTTCTCTTTTCTTTTGGATAAGTCTGGCCAGGGGTTTATCAATCTGATTAATTCTTTCAAAGAAACAGCTCCTAGTTTCGTTGATTTGTTCTACTTTTTTTTGTTTGTTTCTATTTCATTGATTTCTGCTCTGGTCGTTATTATTTCTCTTTTCCTGCTGGGTTTAGGCTTTCTTTGATGTTCTTTCTCCAGGTCCTTTAGGTATAGGGTTAGGTTGTGTATTTGAGACCTTTCTTGTTTCTTGAGAAAGGCTTGTATCGCTATATGTTTTCCTCTCAGGACTGCCTTTGCTGTGTCCCACAGGTTTTGAACCATTGTGTTTTCATTATCATTTGTTTCCATGAATTTTTTCAATTCCTCTTTAATTTCCTGGTTGACCTGTTCATTCTTTAGTAGGATGCTCTTTAGCTTCCATATATTTGGGTTCTTTCCAAATTTCCTCTTGTGATTGAGTTCTAGCATCAGAGCATTGTGGTCTGAACATATGCAGGGAATGATCCCAATCTTTTGGTACCAGTTGAGACCTGATTTGTGACCCAGGATGTGACCTATTCTGGTGAATGTTCCATGTGCACTAGAGAAGAATGTGTATTCTGTTGCTTTGGGATGAAATGTTCTGAATATATCTGTGATGTCCATCTGGTCCAGTGTGTCATTTAAGGCCTTTATTTCCTTGTTGATCCTTGTTGCTTGAATGATCTGTCCATTTCAGTGAGGGGGGTATTAAAGTCCCCTACTATTATTGTATTATTGTCGATGTGTTTCTTTGATTCTGTTATTAAGTGGTTTATATAGTTGGCTGCTCCCGATATTTAAACTTGTTAGATCTTCTTGTTGGGCAGACCCTTTGAATATGATACAGTGTCCTTCCTCATCTCTTATTATAGTCTTTGGCTTAAAATTTAGTTGATCTGATATAAGGATTGCCACCCTAGCTTTCTTTTGATGTCCATTAGCATGGTAAATTGTTTTCAACCCCCTGACTTTACATCTGGAGGTGTCTTTGGGTCTAAAATGAGTTTCTTGTAGACAACATATTGATGGGTCTTTTTTTTTTTATTCATTCTGATACCTTGTGTCTTTTGATTTGGTCATTTAGCCCATTTACATTCAGGGTAACTATTGAGAGATATGAATTTAGTGCCATTGTTCCTGTATATTTTCTCTGTTCCTTTTTGGTCTACTACTTTTAGGCTCTCTCTTTGCTTAGAGGACCCCTTTCAATATTTCCTGTAGAGCTGGTTTTGTGTTTACAAATTCTTTTAGTTTTTGTTTGTCCTGCAAGCTTTTTATTTCTCCTTCTATTTTCAATGATAGCCTAGCTGGATCTAGTATTCTTGGCTGCATGTTTTTCTCGTTTAGTGCTCTGAATAGATCATGCTAGTTCTTTCTGGCCTGCCAGGTCTCTGTGGATAAATCTGCTGCCAATCTAATATTTTTACCATTGTATGTTACAGACTTCTTGTCGCGGGTTGCTTTCAGGATTTCCTATTTGTCACTAAGACTTGTAAGTTTTACTATTAGATGGCGGGGTGTGGACCTATTCTTATTGATTTTGAGGGGGTTCTCTGTGCCTCCTGGATTTTGATGCTTGTTCTCTTTGCCATATTAGGGAAATTCTCTACAATCATTCATTCCAATAAACCTTCTGCTCCCCTCTCTCTTTCTTCTTCTTCTGGAATCCCAGTTATTCTAATATTGTTTCATCTTATGGTATCATTTATCTCTCGAATTCTCCCCTCGTGGTCCAGTAGTTGTTTGTTTCTCTTTTGCTCAGCTTCTTTATTCTCCATCATTTGGTCTTCTATATCACTAATTCTCTCTTCTGCTTCATTTATCCTAGCTGTAAGAACCTCCATTTTTAATTGCACCCCATTAATAGCTTTTATTTTTTACTTCAGCTTGGTTAGATTTTAGAACTTAGTTCTTTTATTTCTCCAGAAAGGGCTTTTATTTCTCCAGACAGGGTTTCTCTAATATCTTCCATGTTTTTTTCAAGCCCAGCTAGCACGTTGAGAATTGTCATTCTGAAGTATAGATCTGACATATTACCAATGTCCATATTGATTAGGTCCGTAGCATTCGGTACTACCTCTTGTTCTTTTTTTTCTTTTGTGGTGATTTATGGTATATTTTGATCCATTAGAAGAAACTGTGTCCCAAAAAATTTTTAGAAGATAAAAACCCTATATGTATACAAAATAATGATACAATGAAGGATTAATGTGACTATAATAATGAAGGTTTAAAAAGATTTGTTTTAGAAAGGTTATTGTTAAGATAAACTAGTTAAAAAATTACAAGAGGAAAGAGAAAAATTTAAAAATTAGAATAAGAAAAAAATTTAAAAAATTTTATTAACTTTGCAAGGCTAAAGAATCATGGGGAGAAAGCCATGAATTCCATGCTTCCCTTTCTCCTCCTCTGGAATTCCATTGTTCTCCTTGATCGGTGAGCTTGGACATAGCCGGATGTTCTTGCTGATCTTCTGGGGAGGGGTCCGTTGTAGTGATTCTCAGATGTCTTTGCCTGAGGCAGAATTGTGCTGCCCTTGCCAGCGGCTGGCTAAGTAATCCGCTTGGGTTCATTCTCAGGAGCTTTTGTTCCCTGAACGCTTTCTGCTTTTTTTTTTTTTTAATATATTTTTTTAAATTTCTTTTCAGCGTAACAGAATTCACAGTTTTACACCTCACCCAGTGCTCCATGCAATTTGTGCCCTCCATAATACCCACCACCAGGCGCCCCCAACCTCCCACCCCTTGCCCCTTCAAAACCCTCAGGTTATTTTTCAGAGTCCATAGACTCTCATGGTTCATCTCGCCCCCAATTTCCCTCAACTCCCTTCTCCTCTCCATCTCCCCATGTCCTCCATGTTATTTGTTATGCTCCACAAATAAGTGAAACCATATGATAATTGACTCTCTCTGCTTGACTTATTTCACTCAGCATAATCTCTTTCAGTCCCATCCATGTTGCTACAAAAGTCGGGTATTCATCCTTTCTGATGGAGGCATAATACTCCATAGTGTATATGGACCACATCTTCTTTATCCATTCGTCTGTTGAAGGGCATCTTGGTTCTTTCCAGTTTGACGACCGTGGCCATTGCTGCTATAAACATTGGGGTACAGATGGCCCTTCTTTTCACCACATCTGTACTTTGGGGTAAATACCCAGCAGCGCAATTGCAGGGTCATAGGGAAGCTCTATTTTTAACTTCTTGAGGAACCTCCACACTGTTCTCCAGAGTGGCTGCACCAACTTGCATTCCCACCAACAGTGTAAGAGGGTTCCCCTTTCTCCACATCCTCTCCAACACACGTTGTTTCCTGTCTTGCTGATTTTGGCCATTCTAAC